>SJYA01003142.1:32938-55069 GCA_006410615.1 Neotragus moschatus | reverse complement strand
CTCGTTAACAGTGAGTACAGAAATATCCTCTCCATATTTGGAGCAGAAATTAAAGCAGGAAGGACGTGACCTCCAAGTTTAACCAGAAGACTCACGTAGGTCTGGCCCTCAGATAGGCACTATTTTTTTCCCAGTGCTTATTCCTTCTCTCCTGCATCCTTTACAAGCTGCGCACCTTCTGGTTGCTAGGTTCTGAATTCCTCTTCCCTTCTCTTGCAAATATCCACACAGTCCCACTTGTGGCTTCCTCTCTAGCCAGGCCCTATCCTTCACCTNAGACTCACGTAGGTCTGGCCCTCAGATAGGCACTATTTTTTTCCCAGTGCTTATTCCTTCTCTCCTGCATCCTTTACAAGCTGCGCACCTTCTGGTTGCTAGGTTCTGAATTCCTCTTCCCTTCTCTTGCAAATATCCACACAGTCCCACTTGTGGCTTCCTCTCTAGCCAGGCCCTATCCTTCACCTGCAGATGGCAATAAAGAAGAGAAAACCAAGGAGGGGTCTGCCCAGATCATTCTTTCTAAAAATGTATGCATTCTTTTTCCTTTCAGACCCTGTCCTGAATCATCAAGATCTCCAACCAGATGACTCAGTAGCTTAGCAGGGAAGTGGAGATGCAGATAGTGTTGGAGGTAAGGTTGTCAGGTGTGTGGGGGGGGATGGTTTTCAGATGACAACAGAAGAGTTGGAGGAAGGAGCATGTGGTCCTCTAACCACTCACTCATTGGGGACCTGCCTGAATCTGCTATCTTGGACCCTCAGGGTATCACTAACACAGAAAACTTCATTCTATAAAATTCTTAGTGCAAAACTATTTCAAACATAACAAATATAAGAAAGAAGGGGGTCATGAACCCTATATTTCATTATTCAGCATCAATAACTATAAGACTATCCTCTGAGTTCCTCAGGTTGTCTTAGACTGGAGATTATGCAACGTCAAGGTGGTGGGCAATTGAGTTCCTGTTGAAGACATTCTTGACTTGCATCAGGCCTTTTTCTTCTTGCTATGTTCACAATCGTGGTGGGGGCAGGGAAGGGGGAAGAGGGAGAATAAGAGAGAAAAAGAGGGAGAGGATAATCCCATCATGAGGGACCAGCATCAAAACCCCACATTAACTTGCATACCTCCCAAAGGCCCTACTTCTTAATACCATCACATTGGGAATCAAGGGTGGACACAACTCAATCCATACCAGCTATGCAGATCTGCTTTTAAATAAAGACACAGCCTCATTTCATTCTCTCTTTTACCCCTTATTCATTTTTCCTGAAGTGTTTTAGGGAGGAGATGAACATTTCGCAAAATATACATAATGAGTATTGGGGTAAAATGATAGGATGTGAAAAAAATGCTATTTTATTCACAACAAAATTAATATCTAATATCCAGTCCATAGACAAATTTTCCTGATTCTAAAAAGCAGGTGTCTTTTCCCAGTTTATTGAGAGAATATAGTCATATGCTGCACTTGGTTGTTCTCCTTTAAGATGAAAAGACTGTTCCTTTTCCAATTTTAATGCCATTTATTTGTACAGAAACTGGGTGGAAGCAGGGTGCTTNGGCAAATTCAAAATAATTGAAATAATTCCAAGCATCTTTTCTGGTCACAATGCAGTAAGATTAGATGTCAATTGCAGGAGAAAAAGTATTAAAATTCCAACATATGGAGGGTGAACAACATGTTGCTGAATAACCAGCAATTCACAGAAGAAATTAAAAAGGAAATCAAAATATGCACTCAGTTCAGCTCAGTTCAGTTGCTCAGTCGTGGCTGACTCTTTGCAACCTCATGAATCACAGCACGCCTCTCTCTCCATCACCATCACCTGGAGTTCAATCAAATTCATGTTCATCGAGTTAGTGATGCCATCCATCCATCTCATCCTCTGTTGTCCCGTTTTCCTCCTGCCCCCAATCCCTCCCAGCATCAGAGTCACCTCTTCGCATGAGGTGGCCAAAGTACTGGAGTTTCAGCTTTAGCATCATTCCTTCCAAAGACCACCAGAAACGAATAAAAATGAAAACACAACCACCCCAAAACTATGGGACCCTGTAAAAGCAGTGTTAAGGGGAAGGTTCATAGCAGTACAGGCTTACCTAAAGAAACAAGAAAAACGTCAAATAAATAACCTAACTTTACACCTAACACAACAAGAGAAGGAAGAAATTAAGAACCCCAGGGTTAGTAGAAGGAAATAAAACTTAAAAATTAGGGCATAAATAAATTCAAAAGAAATAAACAAGACCATAAGAAAAATAAAAAGCTGACAGCTGGTTCTTTGAGAGGATAAATAAAATTGAAAAACCGTTAGCCAGACTCATCAAGAAACAAAGGGAGAAGAATCAAATCAACAAAATTAGAAATGAAAATGGAGAGATCACAACAGATAACACAGAAATACAAAGGATCATAAGAGACTACTATCAGCAACTATATGCCAATAAAGTGGACAACATGGAAGAAATAGACAAATTCTTAGAAAAATAAACTTTCCAAACTGAACCAGGAAGAAACAGAAAATCTTACCAGACCCATCCCAAGCACAGAAATTGAAACTGTAATCAGAAATCTTCCAGCAAACAAAAGCCCAGGAACACATGGCTTCCCAGCTGAATTCAACCAAAAATTTAGAGAAGAGTTAACACCTATGCTACTCAAACTCTTCCAGAAAATTGCAGACGAAGACAAACTGCCAAACTCATTCTATGAGGCACCATCGCCCCAATACCAAAACCAGACAAAGATGCTGCATATAGGCCAATATCACTGATAAACATAGATGCAAAAACCTTAACAAAATTCTAGAAAAGAGAATCCAACAACATATTAAAAAGATCATACATCATGACCCAGTCTTCAATATCTGCAAATCAATCAACATAGTACATCACATTAACAAATTGAAAAATAAGAACCATATAATTATCTCAATAGATGCAGAGAAATCCTTTAAAAAATTCAACATCCATTTATGATCAAACCTTCCAGAAAGCAGGAATAGAAGGCACATACCTCACCATAATAAAACCTATATATGACAAACCCAGAGCAAACATTATCCTCAATGGTGAAACACTGAAAGCATTTCCCCTAAAGTCAGGAATAAGAAAAGGGTGCCCACTCTCATCATTATTATTCAACAGAGTTTTTCGAAGTTTTGGCCACAGCAATCAGAGCAGAAAAAGAAATAAAAAGAATCCAGACTGGAAAAGAAGAAGTAAAACTCTCACTATTTGCAGATGACATGATCCTCTACATAGAAAACCCTATGGACTCCACCAGAAAATTACTAGAGCCAATCAATGCATAGAATAAAGTTGGAGGATATGAATGAACACACAGAAATCCCTTGCATTCCTATACACTAATAATGAGAAAATAGAAAAGAAATTAAGAAAACAATTCCATTCACCATTGCAATGAAAAGAGTAAAATGCATAGGAATACATCCAGCTAAAGAAACAAAAGACTTCTATATATAAAACTATGTTACACTGGTGAAAGAAATCAAAGAGGACATTAATAGAAGGAGAAATATACTGTGTTCATGGATCAGAGGAATCAATATAGTGGAAATGAGTATAGTATCCAAAGCAAACTACACATTCAATGCAATCCCTATCAAGATACCAATGTTATTTTTCACAGAACTAGAACAAATAATTTCACACTTTGTATGGAAAAAACAAACAAACAAACAAACTCGAATAGCCAAAGCAATCTTGAGAAAGAAGAATGGAACTGGAGGATTCAACCTGCGTGACTTCAGGCTCTACTACAAAGCAAAGGACCAAGGTAACCAAGTTAAATAAATGTCTATGCTTCCACTGCCAACCCAGAAGAAACACCCCTGAATATTGCTTTCCTGCTGCTATATGGAGGCAGGTATGGTGATAAAATCAGAACGGGACAGGAGGGGCAAAGGGAAAGGAACTTCCACTCTGGTGCTTGCAGACATCTGAGAGCTACCCAGGCCTGGATGCAGTTGAGCTTTCTCTCATCTTTCCCTTCCTGGAAGTCTCCTAGCCTGGGAACCAGGGTTCCTGCATCCCAAGTCTTCACTAAGTTACCTGAAGCCTTAAGGTGAGTCATATATCCCAGGGTTGTTTCCCATCTCTTGGATGAGGGAGACTGGACTTGCTCCAGAGCACTTGTTCCAGACTGAAGCTCAGTGCCAATCAGTGGACAAGTGGCTCAGAGGTGGGTGTTACTGAAGAGGCTGAGACTGCCTCTGGTAGGCAAGGGGCTTTAACTATCTGATGATATTCACGGGTTCTGGTTTTAGGGCTGTGAATGGTAGACAACTTGGCACGCAGCTGCTGTGACACCTAGGACCTTAGAGGCCTTGCCACCTAGAACTTAGCATCATTTGTGTTCTGTGGGATGAGATCAGGTAGTTGTAAGTTAAAAGATACCGATGGGGAAGTTTGTAGAATCCACAGCAGAACTCAAATTAGGCCAACAAATCATCTCTCCTAAAAAACTCTGGGAAAAAGATATGCCAGGACTCTTAGACAAATTTTGTAGTATTTTAAATAGTATTTAAAGTAGGTCATAGTTTGAATGACCTGCCATTTGCTCTCTGCCTTGGGATGATACCCACAGTTAGAGTGGAATCCAAGGGCTCCTGGGGGAGGCTGTCCCTCTCCCCATGACTCATTAACAGTGAGTTCAGCAATATCCTCTCCATATTTGGAGTGGAAATTAAAGCAGGAATGATGCAACCTCCAAGTTTAACCAGAAGACTCACGTAGGTCTGGCCCTCAGATAGGCACTATTTTTTTTCCCAGTGCTTTTTCCTTCTTTCTTGCGTCCTTTTCAAGCTGCCCACCTTCTGGTTGCTAGGTTCTGAATTCCTTTTCCCTTCTCTTGCAAATATCCACGCAGTCCCACTTGTGGCTTCCTCTCTAGCCAGGCCCTATCCTTCACCTGCAGATGGCAATAAAGAAGGGAAAACCAAGGAGGGGTCTTCCCAGATCATTCTTTCTAAAAATGTATGCATTCTTTCTGCTTTCAGACCCTGTCCTGAATCATCAAGATCTCCAACCAGATGACTCAGTAGCTTAGCAGGGAAGTGGAGATGCAGATAGTGTTGGAGGTAAGGTTGTCAGGTGTGTGTCTGGGGGGGATGGTTTTCAGATGACAACAGAAGAGATGGGGGAAGGAGCATGTGGTCCTCTAACCACTCACTCACTGGGGACCTGCCTGAATCTGCTATCTTGGGCCCCTCAGGGTATCACTAACACAGAAACTTCATTCTATAAACTTAGTACAAAACAATTTCAAACATAACAAATATAAGAAAGAAGAGGGTCATGAACCCTATATTTCATCATTCAGCATCAATAACTATAAAACTATCCTCTTAGTCCCACAGGTTGTCTTAGACTGGAGACTATGCAACATCAAGGTGGTGGACAATTGAGTTCCCGTTGAAGACATTCTTGACTTGCATCAGGTCTTTTTCTTCTTGCTATGTTCACAATCGTGGTGGTGGCAGTGAAGGGGGAAGAGGGAGAATAAGAGAGAAAAAGAGGGAGAGGATAATCCCATCATGAGGGACCACCATCAAAACCCCATGTCAGCTTGCGTACCTCCCAAAGGCCCTACTTCTTAATACCATCACATTGGGAGTCAAGGGTGGACACAATTCAATCCATACCAGCTATGCAGATCTGCTTTTAAATAAAGACACAGCCTCATTTCATTCTCTCTTTTACCCCTTATTCATTTTTCCTGAAGTGTTTTAGGGAGGAGATGAACATTTTGCAAAATATACATAATGAGTATTGGGTTAAAATGATAGGATGTGAAAAAAATGCTATTTTGTTCCCAACAAAATTAATATCTAATATCCAGTCCATGGACAAATTTTCCTGATTCTGAAAAGCAGGTGTCTTTTCCCAGTTTATTGAGAGAATATAGTCATATGTTGCACTTGGTTGTTCTCCTTTAAGACGAAAAGACTATTCCTTTTCCAATTTTAATGCCATTTATTTGTACAGAAACTGGGTGGAAGCAGGGTGCTTTGTCTTACAGAATGTCCTACTCTTGGGTTTAGAACAGGAGTCCACAATACCAGCACAGTGGGTCAGGACCAGTACCAGTCCTTGGTCTATTAGGAACCAGACCTCCACAGCAGGAGGTGAGCTGCAGGCCGGTGAATGAGCCTTCATCTGTACTATAGCTGCTCCCCCTCACACTCTCCTTAACCCCAGAAGGGACAGTCTAGCTTTTTCTTCTGGAACTGTTTGTAGTTACATAGCCTATGCATAGTAGAAACAAAAATAGCATAAATTTTGATGATTATTTTCCTTTCTCAGTGCTCAGCATGGTGAGTTGGTACCCTAGCAGTCTATCACAGTGAAATATTATATGTCACCTATTAACATTTGGACACGTTAAGCCAGCTTAAAATTACATCTTAAAAAACTAAGATCATGGGATACAGCCCCATCCTTCATTGCAAATAGAAGGAGAATTTTTTCAGAGAGGCAGATGTTTTAAAATTCACAGCCTCTCTCAAATGGAACCCAAATTCCCCTCCCAGGTTGGTCTAACCATCTGTGGGCCACTGAAAACAGAGCCCAGCCTCAATTCTCTGAGGATCTTAAGGCAATGCACCACATCCCAGTCCTAGCTGCACTTCACGTATCTATAAGTGGGAAACTCTTCTCTTCCACACATTGGGGACCTTGTAAGTACTGACCTGCTGTTCTGTCTAACCTTCATGGAATCCTGGTTTGAGACACCTTTTGATGACATCTTGGGCTTGAACTACCCCAACATATCCTTCACTGGAGCCATCCCCATCTTTGACAAGCTGAAGAATCAAGGTGCCATTTCTGAACCTGTTTTTGCCTTCTACTTGAGCAAGTAAGTCTGAGATGGACAATCTCTTTCTCCAAATTAGCTGTAAGATACTTTCAGTTGCAAGAAAATTATAGAAATCTTGATAAAGAAGTATCCTGAGAGATAATCTAACCCACCAAAGCTATGGCCCCAGCGCCCTACCTGACATCATCCCCTGGCTTTTATAAATAAAATTTTATTGGAACACAACTCAGATCCTGGGCTCAAGACCAGTAACTTGGTCTACAGGAGTGAGTGAGGAGGAAGGCTAATGGAAGGCAACAGGAAACAAGTTGAATGAAAAGGCATTAGGATTTGCTTATGAATTTGATAAGGAAGGAAGGAGAATGATGGTGGATATCTTCCCTTCTTCATTGTCATTTTATTTGGAGTCCAGGTCCAGCTACCCAATTTGTAGGAGCCAGTGAAAAATGGAAGTGTGGGACACAAAAGTGTGGGACTCCTTGTTCAAGAAATATTAGGCATTTCAAGACAGGGAAAGCAGAAGTGGAGTTCCTTCTGAGTGTGGGGCCCTTTGGACAGTAGAGGTTACAGGCCAGTGGAGCCAATTCTGGGTGACTTGAACTCACACCCTTAGAATTCGCAGGATTTATTTTCCTGAAAAATGACAAGGTGGACAGAAGAAAGACAATATCCCTCAGCACCGTGTCCTCTGAGTGTGCCTGAGCACTCAGGTCACAGATGGTATGGCATCTTCAGAAGATATAGTGGGTGGATCCTAGCCAGGTGATTTAGCTTCTAACCTCCTTTGTGCTACTCATTAGTGAGTAACCAACCTTGGTCTGTATCTCAATTGCTCCTACACTCAATTTCTGCATCTGTATATAGGAACCTTATTAGGGCCTTGATGGGTGGACTGGCACAGCTCTCAGACAGTGCCATTGTTACTTTCCTCCAAGGATCCCCCCCTCTCTTCTCTCTACACATGCAGGGCAAAGGCAGTGTGGTGATGTTTGGTGGGGTGGATAAATTCTACAACCAGGGAGTGCTCAACTGGATACCATTGATCCACACAGGCGACTGGAGTCTAAACATGGACCGGTAAGCCTCTCGCTCTGGGGGTCAGCCCAAGTGATGCTCCTGCTACTGTACATGGACACAGGCAGACACACACAAATACATTCTCAGACACACAGTCTCACGGACATATACACCACCCACAATGACACAGACAGACACACAGACACATGCAAACACACAAGCAGACACATGTAAACATACACTGAGACACATATAAACACGCATAGCTGGTCAGAGACACACAAGCACTCACAGAGACAAAAACAAACGCACATAGAAACAAACACACATATGAACAAACACACAAGCAGATAGACATGCAAACAACCAATGAGTTCATAATCCCCAGGCCTTCTGACCAGGGCTCTGACCAGGGTACTCAAAGGGTCCAGAGAAGTTTGTGCAGATGGGAGAGGTTTGTACTCACTGCCCTGTGAGGGGTAGAGCAGGGTTAGAGGACTCTTCAGTGTGGTGAACAGAGGTATAAGATGACCAACTGTCCATGGCTACCTGGGACATAGGAAGTTCTCAGTACAGATACAAGTCATTTTAAAAACGGAAAGTCCTGAGCAAATGGGGAGACTGGTTTCATAAGGGAGCAACTACTGAGCAGGGTAGAGAGATTTGCTGAAGTCTTAAGACATGAAAGCAACTAATAAAAAAGACACCCCACATTCATGGGCACACAGTGGGGCAGGGGCTATAACAGAGAATCAGGAAGGTGGGACCCAGGACTGACCTGAAGACAAGAGGCATAATTGATAGGATTCTGTGTGATACACTCAGACAAAAGCTGACCCATTCTTTGGAGTGTCTGTGAGCTTGTCATATATTTCCAGGCCAGGGACTGAGGGTCTGAGCTGGTTGTTGGAGCCGTGCTGGCAGAAACCTTCTCCCAGAGGAGCCCCCCTCTCCCACCACTAGGAGAGTCTACTGCCCTCACGAATCTCCATCTTCACTCTGTGATGGACCCGTTATTTGTTCCCCACCAGACAGAGCTCTCTGGATATTTCTCATTCATTATTCTCACAGTCTTCATTCACTTGCCAAACAGACAAGCCTTGGGCATCCACTGTGTGGCAGACACTTTAGGGAGGCAATGAGAACGAAACTCGCCCTCACATCTAAGAAGGAAGATGTACATGAAGTGACTCACCCACATAGTGAATTGTGACTTTGGTACATGCTAGACATTAAGAAGTGTCTACAGAGACTATCAAGGAAGGAGACATCAACATCAGGGGAAAGACTTCCCTGAAACAATGACAGTTAAGCTGGAATCTGGAAGATGAGAAGAAATTTGCTAGTCAAAGGGGAGGTGGCTCCTATAAGAAGGAAGACCAGCTTGTGTCGAGGTGCAAAAGAGCCTGGTGTATTCAAGTACTGCATTCAAAAATGTCAAGGAAGGTGCCGTGTCGGGAGCAAAGGAAAAGAGGGAAAGAGACAAAGGGCTCTTTAGGAGACAGTCAGGTAGGGGCAGCTCTCGGGAGACTCAGGGTGACTTGGATCCCTGCTTTGTCACACTGTCTCTCAGCATCCCCATGAAAAGAAAGGTTACTGCTTGTTCTGGTGTCTGTGAAACCCTTGTGGATACTGCAATATCACTGATCCTCGGCCCAAGAAGACTGGTCAAAAACATCCAGAAACTCATTGGCGCCACGCCACGGGGTTCCGTGGTGAAAGGTCATGCCGCAAGGTCACTCCCATTCTCCACACGCAAAAAGGATCCCCAGGGCCAGCCTCTCTCCCTCTCTCTCTAACAGCACTACGTTTCATGTTTTGCAGTCAATACCTTGTCCTCTATTATCCTCACCATCAATGGTATCAACTACCCAGTCCCAGCTCAAGCCTACATCCTCAAGGTGAGGGGAGAAGCCTGCGGGTTGGTTCTCAAATAGGAACTTGAAATAACCCTTGGGCTGCTGCTGGGAGAAGGGCGCCCTCTGCAGCCATCTGGCACTATTGCAGAGGTTGCTGAGCCCTGTGGCTGGGCCAATGCCGGCCAGAAAAAAAAACACTTGAGAGTAAAGGGCCATCTGGGAACTGAGCATCCTGAAATAAATGTGNGAGGGGAGAAGCCTGCGGGTTGGTTCTCAAATAGGAACTTGAAATAACCCTTGGGCTGCTGCTGGGAGAAGGGCGCCCTCTGCAGCCATCTGGCACTATTGCAGAGGTTGCTGAGCCCTGTGGCTGGGCCAATGCCGGCCAGAAAAAAAAACACTTGAGAGTAAAGGGCCATCTGGGAACTGAGCATCCTGAAATAAATGTGGAGACACCACACCATGCTGGCATGGTGGGAGTCACAAGGAAAGGGGAATACNATAAATGTGGAGACACCACGCCATGCTGGCATGGTGGGAGCCATAAGGAAAGGGAAACACTCAGGTCCTCAGTGTTCAAAGAGCTTCAGTTCAATCTGAGCCCTCAGATGAACATGGAGAGGCAGCTCTAGCAGTCCCTGAATAAGTCATGTGACAAGGAGAATGGCTGGGGACAGTCCCAGTGTGCTGTCCCACCATAGGGATTAACAGTCTCCTTTCCCTTCTCGCAGTTTTCCTGGTTTGGATGATAAATTACAAGGTCACCTTAGTTCTCAGATGAATCTTCCCATAGCTCTGGCTGGGTGCCTGCTTTGTGAGTCAGGCTACCTGACCCCTCTGTGGGGAGGATGGATGCCAATGTGAATAAATGGATCACAGTGACTGCTCAGCCCCGGAACAGGGTGGAGGTTTCATGTCAGCTCCCAAGGGGCGTTCAAAGCTGACTGATGGGCTCAAAGAAGACTTTGAGGAAGGGAGAGATTTTCAGGAATTCTAAAACTGTTAACTTATGGAGCCATATGAAGGGTTGCTTGGTTCTAGGCAAAACTGCAATGGATTCCATGCAAATGGCATCCCAAGATGCTCTGCATTGGGCCACTGGGGACTTACTTGGGGTGATGAGGGCTATAGACTGGTGGGGATGGGGAACCAGAATACATTACCCACCCAAGCCTGGAGTGTCCAAGGAGGGTGAGTGTGGACCTAAGGAGGATTCCTAGAGTCCCTAAGTTAAGTCTTCAAGAACGTGTTGTGGGCACTGCTCTGTATAAGATGGATAACCAAGAACGAGTTACTGTGTAGCACAGGGAACTCCACTTCAGTATATGACAACCTGGATGGGAGGGGTATCTGGGGACCAGGATACATGGATACATATGGTTGAGTTCGTTTACAATCCATCTGAAACTCAGAATATTGTTAATCAGCTATACTCCAGTACAAAATAACATTTGTTAATAAAGTATGGATTGTGGGGATGCAGGAGGAAAACCAGCATTCTCTGAAGAGAAAACAAACAGCAGGAGTCAAAAGGAAAGAAACAGTGAAGGAGGAGAACTATGGACACTTTTTCTTTTCTAAAAATTTTATTGAAGTGTGGCTAATCTTCAGTGTTGCATTAAGTTCTGCGGCACAGCAATGTGACTCAGTTATACACATACAGAAATATATATTCTTTTTTCTTATTATTTTTCATACCATTTATGACTGGATAGTTAAAATATTTCCTTCTGCTCTATAGTAGGACTTTGTTGNTATTGAAGTGTGGCTAATCTTCAGTGTTGCATTAAGTTCTGCGGCACAGCAATGTGACTCAGTTATACACATACAGAAATATATATTCTTTTTTCTTATTATTTTTCATACCATTTATGACTGGATAGTTAAAATATTTCCTTCTGCTCTATAGTAGGACTTTGTTGTTTATCATTCCTCTGTATCCCCAACTCCCAGTCCTTCCCTCCCCCACACCCTTCCTCATGGCAACCTCATGTCTTGGCCCTTTTTGGTTGTGGATGAACTCTCATATCCCCTGCTAAGGANAGGGGAGAACTATGGACACTCTTTTACTTGTCTAAAAATTTTAGCGAAGTGTGGCTAATCTTCAGTGTTGCGTTGTTTTGCTGCACAGCAGTGTGACTCAGTTATACATGTACGGAAATATGTATTTTTTTCTCATATTTTTTCATGTGGTTTATGACTGGATAGTTACTGTATTTCCTTATACTCTACAGTAGGACTTTGTTGTTTATCATTCCTCTGTATCCTCAACTCCCAGTCCTTCCCTCCCCCACACCCTTCCTATGGCAACCTCATGTCTTGGCCCTTTTTGGTTGTGGATGAAGTCTCATATCCCCTGCTAAGGAGAAACTCCCTTATTACTTATCAAAAGAGGGAAATAAAATCAAGAATTGTGCTAGGTCTAGATATTTGTGGGAGTTGCATATAAGGGCTCAGGCTGACTGGCGTGTGTTTCTGACTCCCCCAAGATTCTAGAGGCCACTGCTATACCACCTTTAAAGAGAACAGAGTGAGGACATCTAGAGAGACCTAGATCCTGGGTGACATCTTTCTGAGGCTGTGTTTCTAGTCTTTGATGGAGGAAATGACAAGATTGGCCTGGCACAGGCAGTATAAATGCTTGGTGTGGTTCAGGAATCAGTAAGGGCGCTTCGAGTAAACATTAAATCACACTTAGGATAATCCTACCCAGGATGCTTATGAACTGTATTTGTTGGCCTGCACACCCTATTCTCAGTAAGGAATAAAGGGATTCACTTGTAATGGTGCTGAAACAAACAGGTGCCCCCGTTTGTGTCTGGGAGGGGTACAATGATTGGGAAGGATCCAGAACAAAGTCTGAATCACAGTTTAAAGGAGCCCACCTCCAACTGCCTTAAAGGAAATGAGAGACTCTCTGAAATGATTCTGGGAATCCAGGACACAAGACTCAGAGCAAATACAAAGATCTCAGTGACTGGACCCAAGAAATTAGAAGTCATCAGTTCTCTACTTCACACCCTTGCACTTTCATTCCCTCTTCTTTGATGGTCTGAGCCTGGCAACTTTCTTCCTAAAGATTCTACAGCTAGTGAAGGAGTCCAAGCTACCTGCCCCTGGGTTTTATATCCTGAAGGAATCTCCAATAAGGAAAGAAAACATTGAAGACATCAGAGTTCAAGGGTGTTCTCTAAATGACCCACCTCAGATCACATGTGCAGTCCTAGATCAGCCATCCTGGCTGGACCGTGAGGTCCTATGACTGGCTTTACATGCTCTTGGGGTCTGACCCAGCAGCACACATGATTGTCAGTTCCCTCAAGAAATACATGACTGAAGCTGGGGAGAGGCAGCCCCAAAGAAAGCGACCGGGAGATAGTCTAGGACATGAAAGAGTTTGTGATGACCCATCAACTCCATCACGTCCTCATTCAGAGGAATTATAAGGGGTAATGAAATAGACTCTCTTCATCCCATCTCAGATGAACTTATCACTGGGCTGCACCTCCAGGGGAGTTTGGGTGAGGTACTTCATGGAGAGCTGATTCTCTTTTGTTCCCACACCCCAGTCACCAGCTCTCTGCCACATGTGCCTGCTCTATCCTTTGCAATCTGCTTGGTAAGTGGTGGCCCCAGTGGATCCCTGAGCCATCGCCCTCCTCCAGGGCCCAGAATGCCCCTTCCGTGGCCTCCAGTGCTGCTGGGGAGAATACAACGCATGTATCAGGAGACCCAGGGAACACAGAGCCTTCAGCCTTTCTGAGCTTCTTCATGGGTGGGGCTACAAACTGTTTGCTTGGAGCTGCCATGGTTAGGCAATTTTTCGGTGGAAGCATCCGTTCTTTCCACCTGGAGGCCCTCAGTAGTTGCCCCAGCTGAGACAGCAGGGGTCAGAGATTGATTTCCTTTCAGATTGACTGGTTTGATCTCCTTGTTGTATAAGGGACTCTCAAGTATCTTCTCAAGAACCACAGTTCAAAAACTCAATTCTTTGGCATTCACCCTTTCTTATGGTCCAGATTGCACGTCTGTACCTGATTACCAAAAAAAAACCATAGCTGTGACACTACAGACCTGTCTAGCAAAGTGAGTTTCCGCTTTTTAATACACTGTACAGGTTTTTTGTAGCCTTTCTTCCTTCAAAGGAGCAAATGTATTTTAATTTTGTGGCTGCAGTCAAGGAACATAGTGATTTTGGAGCCCCAAAAAATAAAATCTGCCACTTTTTCCACTTTTCCATCATTTATATGCCTTGAGGTAGTGGGACTGGATGCCATGAATGTTGAGTACCTTTTTGTGAATAGTTTTTTGATGCTGAGTTTAAGCTAGTTTTTTCATCACCTCTCCTCATCACAAGGCTCTTTAGTTTTTCTTTGCTTTCTGTTATTAGGGTAGTGTCTTCTTCATATCTGTGGATGTTAATACTTCTCCCAGAAATCTTGATTCCAGCTTGGGATTTATCCAGACCAGCATATTGAATGATGTATCTTACATATAGGTTAAATAACCAGAGTGACAGTGTATACCTTGTCATGCTTCTGTCCCAATTGTAAATCTTTCAGTTGTTCCATGTCTGATTCTAACTGCTGCTTTTTGACCTACATACAGACTTGCTAGGAGAAAGGTAAAGTGATCTGGAATTCCAATTTCCTTAAGAAGTTTCCACAGTTTGTTGTGGTCCACACAGTGAAAGGCTTTAGCATAGTCAGTGAAGCACATAGAAATGTTTTTTTCTGGGATTCCCTTGCTTTCTCTATGATCCAAGGAATGTTGGCATTTTGATCTCTGGTTGCTCAAACCAGTTTGCATATCTAGAAGTTCTCAGTTCATGTACTGTTGAAACTTAGCTAGAAGGATATTAAACATTACCTTGCTAGCAAATGAGATGACAACAATGACATAATAGGTTGAACATTCTTTGGAATTGCCTTTCTTTTGGATTGGAATGAAAACTGACCTTTACGAGCACTGTGGTCACTGATGAGCTTTCCATATTTACTGACATATTGAATACAGCACATTTACAGCCTCATTCTTTAGGAACTTTCAACAGCTCAGCTGGAATTTCATTACCTTCCTTAGCATTTCTTGTAGTGATGCTTCCTACAGCCCACTTGATGTCATACTCCAGTATCTGGCTTTATGAGTGACCCAGCAACATCCCTATCCTGGTCATTATGACCATTTTTGTGTAGTGCTTCTGTGTATTCTTGCCACCTCTTCTAATCTCATCTCTTCTGTTAGGTCTTTGACTTTTCTGTCCTTTATTGTGCCCATCTTTGTATGAAGTGTTCCTTTGGTATCTCCAATTTTCTTGAAGAGATCTATACACCTTACAAGTGTATTGTTTTCCTCTAATTCTTACACTATTCACTTATGAAGACTTTCTTATCTCTCCTTGCTGTTCTCTGAAAGTCTGCATTCCATTGGGTATATCTTTCCCTTTCTCCTTTGTCTTTCACTTCTCTTATTTTCTCAGCTATTTTTAAGGCCTCCTCAGGCAACCCCTTTGCCTTCTCACATTTGTTTTTCTTGAGGATGGTTATGATGATCACTTCCCATACAATGTTGCAAACGTCCATCCATAGTTCTTCAGGCTAACAGACCTAATCCCTTGAATCTCTTTCTCATCTTCTCTATATAATCATAAGGGATTTGATTTAGGTCATAGNTTCCATTGGGTATATCTTTCCCTTTCTCCTTTGTCTTTCACTTCTCTTATTTTCTCAGCTATTTTTAAGGCCTCCTCAGGCAACCCCTTTGCCTTCTCACATTTGTTTTTCTTGAGGATGGTTATGATGATCACTTCCCATACAATGTTGCAAACGTCCATCCATAGTTCTTCAGGCTAACAGACCTAATCCCTTGAATCTCTTTCTCATCTTCTCTATATAATCATAAGGGATTTGATTTAGGTCATAGCTGAATGTTCTAATAGTTTTCCTTACTTTCTTCAATTTAAACGTGAATAATGTTAGCTTTTGCCTAAGCATTGCTTCCAGATCACCACCCACCACTCCCACTGGGTGTGGAGCAAAAACATACAATTTGAGGATTGTTACCCTGGATTTGTGCTTGACTTTTCACATGCTTAGCTGTGTGAGCTTGATCAAGTCTCTTAACCTCAGTTTTCTCATCTGGAAAATGGGCACTCTGGTGATAATTCCACCTTCTAGACTGCATGTGTGCCTGCAAAGAGCAAACGGCCCTGAGAGGGCTTTTTTGGGTTCCTGAATCTGGAACAAATACCAATTATTCCATCACCTGGGGAGAAGGAAATCTGTATAGTGGTTACGGCTGCCATCCACAAGGCTAAATATTGATTCAAGCCAAATGACATCAATCTCTGAACCCTGACCCAGAACTCTGACTGAGCCTATGCTTCTCTTTTCTGGGCTCACATGAGAGCTAATGATTACTTTCTCAGATTACTCCCTTCTTCAGCCTTACCAGTCAGCCTTTCCTTGTCAACTGCTTCTCCCCTGAAGTCACACTGCAAGGAAAGTTGTAAAAGCTCTTGCTCTCTTATCAGTTTCCCACATCTCCAGCGTTGCAACAAGTAGCTGTTATGGCTACTTTTCATAGCAACAACTATGGCAACGTGTACAGTCCAGTCTCAGCCTGTTAAGTGAGTCTTTCCCCATTTGGCCCCTCATATTTAAATTACCTATAGTTGCCTTAATAATCTTCCTATGCTTGATGTTTAATGTCAAAATACATGTGGACCTGATGTAGTTTTCTTTCCCAAGCATAATTCCAACTATGCAATTAAGTAACCAAACATTTAGTCATCTAACTACCCACAGGAATTGAGAAAAGTAAACCACTCATCATGCATTTCTTGCTTGCCCCAAAACATCATTGAACTGATCTGCTGAAACAATGTGATACATTGGCATGTACACTGCAGAAGGGACAATTTTTCTCTGGATTTGTTTTCCACCGAGTGCAGAATATCTACCATAAGCCTGGCCTTCCAACAGCTGGTCACCTAATTTTTGCAGACTCAGCCCACTCCAGATTCCTTCCGCATCCCTCAGTAAAATCTAGAGAACAGACTCAATCAAAGTTCTCACTCCTGCAGAAAGCAGTTTTGTGGGTTTTGTTGTTGTTGTTGTTTTAGAAAACAATATTTGGTAACACATTCAAAATCTTGAGCCCCTTGCCTTGGATTCAAGCACATGCACCAGAGGATGGGAAGCTTCCCCTTCCACCTAAATCTTTCACCACTCCCACTAGGGCCACAGGCTTGACTGGACCCCAAAAACTTCTGCCTGCTCCCTGATGTTTTCTGTACATTAGTTCAGTTCAGTCTCCCAATCATGTGCAACTCTTTTCTATATCATGGGATGCAGTATGCTATATTTCCCTGTTTATCACCAACTCCCAGAGCTTGTTCAGACTCATGTTCATCAGGTCGGTGATGCCACCAACAGTTTCATCTTCTGTCTTCCCCTTTGCCTTATGCCTTTAATCTTTCCCTGCATCAGGGTCTTTTCTAATGAGTCAGTTCTTCCCATCAATTGGCCAAAGTATTGGAAGTTCAGCTTCAGCATCGGTCCTTCCAGTGAATATTTGGGACTCAATTCCTTTAGCATAGACTGGTTGAATCTCCTTTCAGTCCACAGGACTCAAGAGCCTTATCCAACAGCACATTTTAAAAGCATCAATTCTTCGGTACTGAGCTTTCTTTATGGTCCAACTCTCACATCCACTCACGATTTTTGGTAAAACTATAGCTTTGACTATACAGATATTTGCTGGTAAAATAATGTCTCTGCTTTTTAGTATGCTGTATGGTTTTTCATAACTTTTCTTCCAAGGGGCTAGCGTATTTTTTTTGTTTGTTTTTTTAGAACTGTGGTCACTATCTACAGTGATTTTGGAGCCCAGAAAAATAAAGCCTGTCACTGTTTTCATTGTTTTTCCAGGTATTAGCCACAACGTGATGGAACTGGATGCCATGGTCTTCATTTTTTGATCTGTACCTACAATATCAAGACCATCCCAAAGAAAAATGAATGCAAAAGGCAAAGTGGTTGCCTGCGGAGGCCTTACAAATAACTTAGAAAAAAAGAGAAGCAAAAGGAAAAGGGGGAAAGAAAGACATACCCATATGAATGCAGAGTTCCAAAGAATAGCAAGAAGAGGTTTTAAAAATGCCTTTCTAAGTGATCAGTGAAAGAAATAGAGGAATACACTAGAATGGTAAAAACCAGATATCTCTTCAAGAAAATTAGAGATGAGGAGGAAATGTTTCAGGCAAAAATGCCCACAATAAAAGAGAGACATACTTCTAACAGAAGCAGAATATATTAAGAAGAGGTTTAAAGAATACATAGAAGAACTGCACAAAAAGATATTAATGACCATGATAACCATGATTGTGTGATCACTCACCTAGAGTTACACAATCCTGTAATGTGAAGTCAAATGGGTATTCAGAGGCATCACTAAGAGCAAATCTAGTGATTATGATGGCTTGGAGTAGAGCTATATCAGATCTTAAAAGATGATTCTGTTAAAGTGCTGCACTGAATATGCCAACAAATGTGGAAAACTCAGCAGTGGCCACAGGACTGGAAAGGTCGTTTTCCTTGCAATCCTCATAAAAGGTGATTTTAAAGAATGTTCAGCTACCACACAGTTGCACTCATCTCACATGCACCAAAGTAATTTCTCCAGGAAAGTATTCAACAATACATGAACTGTGAAATTCCGTATGTTCACGCTGGATTTAGAGAAGACATAGGAACCAGAGATCAAATTGCCAACATTCATTGGATTGTAGAAAAAGGAAGAGGATTCTAGAAAAACACCTATTTGTGCTTTATTGATCATACAAAAGCCTTTGACTATGTGGATCACAACAAACTGTGGAAAACTTACAGAGACAGTAATACCAGACCACCTTACCTGCCTTCTGAGAAATCTGTTTGCAGGTCAAGAAACAACAGTTAGAAATGAACATGGAACAACAAACTGGTTCCAGTTTGGGAAAGGAGTATGTAAAGGCTGTATATTGTCACCTTGCTTATATAACATATGCAGTACATAATGTGAAGCGCCCAAATGGATGAAGCACAACCTGGAATCAAGATTCCTGGGAGAAATATCACGAACTTCAGATATGCAGAAGACACCATCCTCATGGCAGAAACTGAAGGGGAACTAAAGAGCTTCTTGATGAAAGTGAAATAGGAGAGTGAAACATCTGGTTTAAACCTCACATTTGGAAAATGAAGATGATGGCATTTGGTCCCATCACTTCATGGCAAATAGATGGGGAAACCATGGAAACAGTTAGAAACTTTATTTTCAGGGGCTCCAAAATCACTGCAGATGATGATTGCAGTCATGAAACTAAAAGATGCTTGCTTATTGTAAGAAAAACTATGACACAGCAATTTTTTTTTAAGTAGAGACATTACTTTGTTGAAAAAGTTCAGTATGATCAAAGCTATGATTTTTCCATTTGTCATGTATGGATGTGACAGTTGCACCATAAAAAATGGTGAGTGAAGAAGAATTGATGGTTTTGAACTGTGGCGTTTTACAAGACTCTTGAGAGTCCCTTGAAAGGCAAGGAGATCCACCCAGTCATCTTAAAGGAAATCAATCTTGAATACTCATTGGAAGGACTGATGATGAAATTGAACCTCCAATACTTTGGGCTAACTGATGTGAAGAACTGACTCATTAGAAAAGACCCTGTTACTGGGCAAGATTGAAGGCAGGAGGAGAGAGGATGACAGAGGATGGACATGAGTTTCCCCAAGCTCCAGGATTTGATGAAGAACAACAAGCCCTTGCGTGCTGTAGTACACAGGGTTGCAAAGAGTTAGACATGATTGAGAGACTGAACTGAACTGAACATACCACATAGCAAAAACTATTTGTAATGGGCATGTTTCTCCAGCAAGACTGGGGCGCCCTAAGGCCCCAACATATACCCCCAATCAAGTTTGCACTCATGAACAGAAGTCAGTGCCTAGCATTCACAAGGCACTTAGTGAGTTCTGAGTGCAGGGGGACCTCCATTTCAGTTGACATAAAGGATTAAAACATGCATTTGTCCTCCTGTCTCTAATAACTCCAAAGTAGGAAAGACAAATGAAAGAGCATTGTTTTATATCAAACATTTGTCAGCAGAGAATGGATTCCCGAGGTGGGGAGCAAGGAAAGAGTGTTCTACAATTGATCCAACTCTAGAAACAGTTTCCAATGCATACATTGAAGTTGTTCCTAGGCAGAGACAAACAGTCTCCCCAAGAAGAGAGATTTATGACTCTATATAACTATAATTCATAGAAGAGAGCTACATACAGTGAACTGTAGGAAGGTACAGGTGATACCCACAGTTTTCTGCAGAGAGTTGATAGTACTGGTCTGAACTATAGGGAAAAATAGTTGAGTCTCAAATTGCACCAAGATTAATTGTGTCCCCACCCACAAGAGTGTAAATTACTCATTTTTAATACAAATTTATTTATTTTATTTGAAAGTTAATTGCTTTACAATACTGTATTGATTTGCCATACATTGACATNGTCTGAACTATAGGGAAAAATAGTTGAGTCTCAAATTGCACCAAGATTAATTGTGTCCCCACCCACAAGAGTGTAAATTACTCATTTTTAATACAAATTTATTTATTTTATTTGAAAGTTAATTGCTTTACAATACTGTATTGATTTGCCATACATTGACATGAATCCACCACGGGTGTACACATGTTTCTCATCCTGAAACCCCCTCCCATCTCCCTCTCTATACCATCCCTTTGGGTCATTCCAGTGCAGCTGCCCCAAGCATTACTGTATCATGCATCGAACCTGGACTGGCAATTCGTTTCACATATGATAATATACATGACTCAATGCCACTCTCCCAAATCATCCCACCCTCGCCCTCTCCAAAGTCCAAAAGACTATTCTATATACATCTGTGTCTCTTTTGCTATCTCACATACAGGGTTATCGTTACCATCCTTCTAAATTGCATATGTATGTGTTAGTATACTGTATTGGTGTATCTCTTTCTGGCTTACTTCACTCTGTATAACAGGCTCCAGTTTCATCCACCTCATTAGAACTGACTCAAATGTATTTTTTTAATGGCTGAGTAATATTCCATTGTGTATATGTACCACAGCTTTCTNTTTTTCACAGACTTTGTTTTAAAGTCTATTTTATCTGATATGAGTATTGCTACTCCTGCTTTCTTTTGATCTCTATTTGCATGGAATATCTTTTTCCAGCCTTTCACTTTCAATCTGTATGTATACCTTGTTTTAAAGTGGGACTCTTGTAGACAACATATATAGGGGTCTTGTTTTTGTATCCATTCAACCAGTCTTTGCCTTTCGTTTGGTGCATTCTACCCATTTACATTTAAGATAATTATTGATAAGTATGATCCTGTTGCCCTTACTTTATTGTTTTGGGTTTGAGTTTCTACACCCTTTCTGTGTTTCCTGTCTAGACAAGATCCTTTAANGGTCTTGTTTTTGTATCCATTCAACCAGTCTTTGCCTTTCGTTTGGTGCATTCTACCCATTTACATTTAAGATAATTATTGATAAGTATGATCCTGTTGCCCTTACTTTATTGTTTTGGGTTTGAGTTTCTACACCCTTTCTGTGTTTCCTGTCTAGACAAGATCCTTTAACATTTGTTGGAGAGCTGGATTGGTGGTGCTGAATTCTCTCAGCTTTTGCTTGTCTGTAAAGCTTTTGATTTCTCCTTCATATTTGAAGGAGATTCTTTCTGGGTACAGTCATCTGGGCTGTAGGGTTTTTTCTTTCATGATTTTAAGTATGTCTTGCCATTCCCTCCTGGGCAGAAGAGTTTCTATTAAAATATAACTTGTTTTCCTTATGGAAATCCCCTTGTGTGCTATCTGTTGTTTTCCCTTGCTGCCTTCAATATTTGTTCTTTGTGTTTGATCTTTGTTAATTTGATTAATATGTGTCTTGAAAAATCTGTATGAAAGCCAGGAAGCAACAGTTAGAACTGGATGTGGAACAACAGACTGGCTCCAAATAGGAAAAGGAGTACGTCAAGGCTGTATATTGTCACCCTGCTTGTTTAACTTATATATAGAATACATCATCATGAGAAATGCTGGCCAGCAAGAAACACAAGCTGGAATCAAGATTGCTGGGAGAAATATCAAAAACCTCAGATATGCAGATGACACCACCCTTATGGCAGAAAGTGAAGAGGAACTAAAGAGCCTCTTGATGAAAGTGAAAGAGGAGAGTGAAAAAGTTGGCTTAAGGGTCAACATTCGGAAAACGAAGATCATGGCATCCAGTCCCATCACTTCATGGGAAATAGATGAGGAAACATTGTCAGACTTTTTTTTTCTGGGCTTCAAAATCACTGCAGATGGTGACTGCAGCCATGAAAT
>SJYA01003142.1:17199-31333 GCA_006410615.1 Neotragus moschatus | reverse complement strand
GCATCTGGTCCCATCACTTCATGGGAAATAGATGAGGAAACATTGTCAGACTTTTTTTTTCTGGGCTTCAAAATCACTGCAGATGGTGACTGCAGCCATGAAATCAAAAGACGCTTACTCCTTGGAAGAAAAGTTATGGCCAATCTAGATATCTTATTCAAAAGCAGAGATATTACTTTACCAACCAAGGTCCGTCTAGTCAGGGCTATGGTTTTTCCAGTAGTCATATATGGATGAGAGAATTGGACTGTGAAGAAGGCTGAGCACCAAAGAATTGATGCTTTTGAATTGTGGTGTTGGAGAAGACTCTTGAGAGTCCCTTGAACTGCAAGGAGATCCAACCAGGCCATTCTGAAGGAGATCAGCCCTGGGATTTCTTTGGAAGGAATGATGCTAAAGCTGAAACTCCAGTACTTTGGCCACCTCATGCGAAGAGCTGATTCATTGGAAAAGACTCTGCTGCTGGGAGGGATTGGGGGCAGGAGGAGAAGAAGACGACAGAGGATGAGATGGCTGAATGGGATCACTGACTCAATGGGCGTGAGTCTGAGTGAACTCTGGGAGTTGGTGATGGACAGGGAGGCCTGGCATGCTGCGATTCATGGCCTCACAAAGAGTTGGACATGACTGAGTGACTGAACTATACTGAACTGAACTGGGGTGTTTGGCCTTGGGTTTATCCTCCTTGGGACTCTCTGGTTTTCTTAGACTTGCATGATTATTTCCTTCCCCAATTTAGGGAAGTTTTTAACTATTATCTCAAGTATTTTCCCATGGTCTTTAATTTTGTCTTCTTCTTCTGGGACTCCTATGATTCTTATGTTGGGGCGTTTAACATTGTCACAGAGGTCTCTGAGATTGTCCTCATTTCTTTATATTTCTTTTTCTTTTTTCTGTTTCATTGATTTTTGCCATTTTATCTTCTACCTCCGTTATCCTACTGTTGGTTCCCACCAGAGTGTTTCTGATCTCATTTCTTGCATTATTCATTGTATATTAACTTTTTTATTTCTTATATGTCCTTTTTAAGCCTTTCTTGCATCTTCTCAATCCTTGTCTCCAGGCTATTTATCTGTATTTCCTAATTGTTTTCAAGATTTTGGATCAATTTCACTGTCATTATTTTGAATTCTTCATCAAGTATATTCCCTATCTCTTCCCCTTTTGTTTGGTTTGGTGGACATTTATTCTGTTCCTTTACCTGCTGGGTATTTTTCTGCCTCTTCTTGTTGTTTATATTGCTGTGTTTGTGGTCACCTTTCCATATTCTGACAGTTTGTAGAGTTCTGTTTATTGTGGAGTTTCCTCACTGTGGGTTGGTCTGGATGGATGGCTTGTCAAGGTTTCCTGGTTAGGCAAGCTTGTGTCAGCATTCTTGTGGGTGGAGCGGGATTTCTTCTCTCTGTAGTGCAATGAAGTGTCCAGTAATGAGTTATGAAGTGTCCAATATGAGTTATGAGATGTCCATGGGTTTGGAGTGACTTTGGGCAGCATGTATATTGAAGCTCAGGACTATGTTCCTGTGTTGCTGGAGAATGTGCATGATATGTCTTTCTCTGGAACTTGTTGGCCCTTGGGTGGTGCTTGGTTTCAGCGTAGGTATGGAGGCATTTGATGACTTCTTATATATTAGTGTTCCCTGGATTCAGGAGTTCTCTGGTGTTATCAGGATTTGGACTTAAGCCTCCTGCCTCTGGGTTTCAGGCTTATTCTTACAGTAGCCTCAAGACTTCCTCATCTATACAGCACCAACGAGAAAACATCTAGGTTAAAGATGAAAAGTTTCTCCACAGTGAGGGACATCTAGAGAGGTTCACAAAGTTATATGGAGAAGAGAAGAGGGAGGAAGGGAGGTAGAGGTGACCAGGAGTAGAAGAAGGGGAATCAAAAGAGGAGAGAGCAAGCTAGCCAGTAATCACTTCCCTATGTGCTCTCCACAGTCTGGATCCCTCAGAGATGTTCACAGAGTTACGCAAAGAAGAGAAGAGGGACGAAGGAAACAGAGGTGGCCAGGGGGGGAATAAAGGGGGGACTCAAAAGGAGAAAGACAGATCCAGCCAGTAATCAGTTCCCTAAGTGTTCTCAGCCATCCAGAACACACAAAGAGATTCACAGAGTTGGGCGGAGAAGAGAAGAGGGAGGGAGGAGATAGAGGTGACCTGGTGGAGAAAAAGGAGATCCAACGAGGGAGAGAGCAATCAGGTCAGTGATCTCACTACCAATTAAAAATGGTTACTAAAAATTGGATTCTTAAAGGTACAAAATTGATAACAAATACCAAAAAGCAAAGATGAAAAATCTAGAGCAAAGGTTGGATTCTCAAAAATACAATATTAAAGAAAACAAAACTCATAAAAATATATATGTAAAGATATATGAAGTTTGCTTTAAGAAATAGGGTATTTTTATTTCAAAGTAATAGTAGGTTATAAAAATAAATTTGAAAGGAGTAGTAGAGGAATTAAAAATTAAAAAAAATAAATTTAAAGAATGAAAATAGTAAAAATATATCTAGGACTTTCTCTATTGGTGTTGTGGACAGTGTGGGGTCAGTTCACTTTCAGATAGTTCCTTGATCCAGCTTATACTTCTCAAGATCTATAGGCCCCTTCCTATGTAGTCGGTGCCAGCTGCAGGGTTTTAATCTATTGCACCTGTCACTTCCAGGGTGATTCCCTCTCTTGTACCTTCCTCTGTTTGCTTGTCTCTTCAGTGTCTAATTTCTACCCTGACTGAAGGGTTTGGTGGTGAACAATTTTTTAGGCTCACTTGTTCACTCGTGCTGTGGGGAGGGAGGAAAACTGCAAATAAATATCACTGGCGTGTGTGGGGAGTGCTCCCAGTGTCTCAGGCACACTGGGTTTGCCCCAGCTCATGGCATGTGTGCTTTCCCAGGCTACACAGTTCAGGGTCTAGTTTGCTCTGCTGAGAACTGTCTGAGGTGGGCCCTGGGTTGCATGCACTTCCCAGGTCTAAGCCACTCAAGTTCATTTACTTGGGTACTCCTCAAAGGCACAGACTCGGTTGGGCCTGCGTTTCATGCCCTTCCCAGGTCCGAGCCGCTCAGGTGACTGTAACCAGGTGTTTGGTGAGCCTGGTCACTCCTACTTATTGCCTCTCCCATCCCTGCTGCTCAGTTTTCTGGATGTACAACCAGCCTACCTTCTCAGGAGGATATTGACCATCCAGAATCCCAAGAAGACTTGGTTAGCAACGAAGCCTGCTTGTGGTATTCTTGCCTGGAGAATTCCGGGGACAGAGAAGCCTGGTGGACTGCCATCTAAGGGATCACACAGGGTCAAACACGTCTGAAGCGACTTAGCAGCAGCAGCTGCTGCTTGCAGTTTGGTAGATGATGACTCTCTGGGTCCACGGTTGCCCCCTTGTGGCTCTGGCTTCCCTCTCTCTCCTGTCCCTGGCAGCGGATGGGCCAGTCTGTAGCCGGCTACCTCTGCTCACTCTTTTGACTGTGAGCAGGGCTGGCGGTGTTTTACTTTAAGGCTTTTTGCCGAGGTAGCTATCCCAGGGTCTGGTTTGCTATCTCAAGTTAGTTCCCTCAGATTGCCCTCGGGGCGTTCAGGCCTGGTCCTTATTCTAAGCACTGCAGCCCGCAACCTGCTGCCCAGCCTCCACTTAGTAGTGGCAGATGCGGGCATCTGCACTGCTTCTCTGCTGGGAGTTACCATCGGGCATGTAATCTGTGGGTTTAAATTATTTATTTATTTTTCCTCCCACTTATGTTGCCCTCTGAGGTCCCAAGGCTTGCCACAGACTCACCAGTGAGAATGTTTCCTGGTGTTTGGAAGGTTCTCTATTTTTTAAGACTCTCTTCCCGGGATGGATCTCCATCCCTACCTCTTTTGCCTCTCTTTTTATCTGTCACATTTTTTCCTACCTCCTTTCAAAGACAATGGGCTGCTTTTATGGGTGCCTGATATCCTCTGCCTGCATTCAGAAGTAGTTCTGTGGCATTTATTTGGCGTTCAAATGTTCTTTTGATGAATCTGTTGGGAGAAAGTGTTCTCCCTGTCCTATTCCTCCACCATCTTAGGATTGTCCCTAAAATTGCTCATAATTCCCATGAGATCAATAGGGTCCTGAAGACAATATTGCCTTGCTAGTGGGGAATAGTAAACCAGGTCTAAAGGCTGGTTTCAGCTCAGCTTAAAAAACTTTACAGCAAGCCTTCAAAAATGCAATTGTTTCAAAGGAATTAACAGTGTTTGCAAACAGTGAAAGGAATAATTTATAAAAATTAAAAAATATCTAACATCCAAATGTAAAGTGACCACATCCACAATCCAATTTAAAATTTCCATATAAATTGTGAACATATTTGTCCTAGTTTCATCTCAATATTGTAAGATAATTATTCTCTGATTAAGGTAAATAAATAAACTTAAAAAGAAAAAAATCCAGAAGCAAGAAAATAAGCATAATGAGGGGAAAATCAATTAGTAAAAACACAAGTAATATATATGTTACATAATTAACAGGGAAGGACATTAAAGTGCTTTCTACATCAATAATCCTTATATTCATGAAGCTGAAGAATATTGAGTACGTTAAATAGAGACATGTAAAATGGAAATGCAAAGACTCTGGGAAAAATTAATTGTGCATCAGAGACTTCTGAAGTAACTTTAAGAGTGCTAAAATATATGCAAATGGAATCACACAGGAAGTGAAAGACAGGAGAATAAAGCAAAGAACTTCATAATTACTGGTTGAAAATTTTCCAGGTATGATGAAAGCTTTAAAGCCATTACACAGAAGCTCATTTACCTCAAGGACAAAAAAATATGACAACTCTGCAAAGGCACATCATAATTCATGGATTAAGACAATCAACCAAAGAAATGCAATCAGAAGGAAAAAGAGACACAGTAGAACAAAAAATGGGGATGACAGCAGATTAGGCAAATGAAACTATGTTAGCCAGGGTACACTGGCACCACATACTAATCGATGAGAGAAATATAATTGATTTAGAATTCTACACCCAAGAAAAATACATATCAAAAACAAGATAGAATACTTTCTCAGACAGACAAAAACTACAAGATTGCATCGCCACTAACAAACAAATGCAATAAACGTTTTTTAACAGGTCTCAAGTCAGAAGGAATTTAAAACAAAGTGAAAATCTGGATCTACAGGAGGAACGAACAGTACCCAAAATAATAAACATGTAATGTGTATTAAAAGGTAAATATAGGGACTTCCTTGGTGGTCCAGTGATTATGGATCTGCTTTGCAATGCAATGCATTTGCAAATGGCAAAGTTTTGTTCCTTTGCCAGAGAACTAATATGCCACATGCCACTGAGCAACTATGCCTGCCTGTCACATGCATGTCTCATGTCTCATGCCTGCATAGAGTTTACATGCTGCAATTACTAAGCTTGCCCTCCTCAAATGCAGAGTCCCTACCACAAGGAAGATCCTGCATGCTACACTAAGGCCCAGTACAGACAAAGAAATGATAAATAAATAAATAATTTAATAATTATCATAATTAATAATGATAGACTGGCAAGTTAAATATGCATACCATGGATCTTAAACTACTTTAAAAAGAGTTACAGTGAATAAAGGGACTAAAGAAATAAAAGGGAATCCAAAAACCTACTCAGTCACAAAGAAGTCGGGATAAAAAGAGACATGGGAAGAAAGAACATGGGACAAACTGAAGACAGAGAGCAAGATGATCGAATTAAACCCAGCTAGAGTTAACCCCTCAGATGTGAACCCAGACTGAAGATATAGCCAGGGCCCAGATGACAGCAAATACCCATACACTGCACTGTGAATCCAAAACAGAGCCTTCCAGGCTCCAGGACCCCATGTGCCTGGGCAAAGAACAGCATCAAAAGTTTATAAAGAACAGTAATTTAGAAGACTTCAACCATACAAAGTACATCTTCTATTTATAAAGAAATGGCATTAGAAATCAATGTTCATTGGACAGAAGAAGAAGGTGCTAGCATAGTGCAGACCCTCCCACTTTTACAACACTAATTCTGCCCAGAAAGGAGCAGATAAATTACAGGACTTATGTCTCTTCAATACTAGACATACTTGACATACATAGACAATACTAGACATACATGTTTGATTTTCATGGTTCAGTCTCCTCTCTTGCTCATCCTGGGCAACAGAGACTGCTCCTCTATACCTCAGCTCAATCACTACACACAAAGCCGGATGATATTTGCTGAGTCTTTCACATAAAACTGAAAACTTGTTTCCTCCTATTTCGCACTCTTGGTTCTTTTCAACCAACCACGGCTCTTGTCCTACCTTCTGGGACCTTGGTCCTCTGTCACTTACAGCCATGTTCCCATACATCAGGCCTCAATTACACCCAAAGAAATTCCTATTCAGAGTGGCCATAATACACGCAAAAAGGGAAAGAACAGGCAGCTCCTTACTCTCCTTTCTTGTTCCTTCTCTACATACATTCACTGAAATCCTGTGTAGCAAGTTTGTTACATACAAACGTTCAAGTTGAAAACTTCCAAACATGTAAAAGTGCATTTACATGTGCAATCACATCAGTTAATTCACAGATCTGACACCCATTGTCGTGGGCACATCCAAGACAAGGTGGTGTGCATTTTTGCACTTTACTATACAGAACTGTATAGAGTACAATAGTGCATGACTTTTATTTCAAGCCTACACTGTCTGAAAGGAAGCATAAATGCAGTGGTAATGGAGATGCTACTACTATTCTAGTTTTAAAGGTGTACTTAGTTGCTCAGCTGTGTTTGAATTTTCAACATATGGAGAATGCCAGACTTCTCTTGCCATGGGGATTCTCAAGACAAGAATATTGGAGTGGGTTGCCATGCGCTATCCAGGTATGCAAATTTAAAATGTTTCTTTTACTTCACTCTGTATAATCGGCTCCAGTTACATCCATCTCATTAGAACTGATTTGAATGTATTCTTTTTAATGGCTGAGTAATGCTCCATTGTGTACATGTACCACAGCTTTCTTATCCATTCATCTGCTGATGGACATCTAGGTTGTTTTCATGTCCTGGCTATTATAAACAATGCTGTGATGAACATTGGGGTACACATGTCTCTTTCAATTCTGGTTTCCTCGGTGTGTATAAGCCAGAAAGAAAAACACCAATACAGCATACTAGCAAATATATGTGGAATTTAGAAAGGTGGTAATGATAACCCTGTATGCAAGACAGCAAAAAAAAAAAAAAAAACACATATGTATAAAAAGGACTTTTGGAATCTCAGGGAGAGGGAGAGGGTGGGATGATTTACGAGAATGGCATTGAAACATGTATACTATCATGTAAGAAGCAAATCGCCAGTCTAGGTTTGATACAGGATACAGGATGCTTGGGGCTGGTGCATGGGGATGATCCAGAGAGATGATATGGGGACGGAGGTGGGAAGGTAGTTCAGGATTGGGAACTCAAGTACACCCATGGTGGATTCATGTCAATGTATGGCAAAACAAATACAGTATTGTAAAGTACAATAAAGTAAAAATAAAAATTGAATAAATAATAAAATAAAACACTGAGAGAAAGAAAAGAAACTAATAGAATGGGAAAGACTACAGATCACTTCAACAATATGAGAGATACCAAGGGAACATTTCATGTAAATATAGGCCAAAAGAAAAAGTTTCTTTTATTGTTTGTGTTTGTTTTTTATGTATTATTTGTGTGAAAAGTATCATAAAGCTATTAAACTACAGTAATATATAGCCAATTGTCTTAATTGGCTACCTAAGTAACTTTGCTGGATTTATGAAGAAATTGGGATTTTGAACACCCTTTTCAAATGTAACTCGTTCATATACAGGAGACTTACTGTTATGCTAAAACTTGTGGATCCAAAAGTGAATGCATCCCCTTCAGGTCCAAGCAAGTCACATTCTTGGCTGGGATTTTAGAGGAAACGTGAGATCTCCATAATTCCAGCCATTTCAACCTTTTCAAAATACCTTGATCAGGACAAACAAACACTAAAGGAGAAAAAGTGATTGTGTTTGTACCCACTTCTAGAAAGTATTGCTAAGTTTTCAGTACTGGATCTTGTAATGCTGGTGGACTATTGGAGAAGTGATGTGAACAAAAATAAGGAAGGTGAGACAGGTAGGTCAGAATGTGAGGTAACAAAGACAAGATATTTAGAAGCTGAAGAATTGAGAGATATTTGGGACCTGTGTTGGGAAAGCAGTTTTCAAAGCAAATTGCGTCAAGTGGTGTGTGTAATCCTCACTTCATCCCTTAGAAAATCTCTACCGACCAGTCTGCCTCTATTTTCTGGGGCACAGTTCAGATCCATCTAGCTGTTTCTCATTGCTGTTTATTTCTCCTGGTTCTGACACTGTGGCAAGACATTCAGCCTATTCCATTCTTCTTCTTCTTCTTTTTTTTAAAGGCAGGTGCTGCAGGCTACCTACAAAATGATGAATTCTCTGCTTCTCTTTCAAAACTGAAAATAGTTTGTTATATAGCCATGAGCCCAGTAGCTACAGGACTGCCATTCCTATACACCCGTGCCTGAGTCATGACTGGTGACTTAGAGATGCAAGAAGATCTGTAAGAGGGATTTCTTGAAAGATTGCATTCAAGAAGCTGATTTAGCTGAAAGATGGAATTCTTCCCTTCCTTACTTTCTTCTTAACTGATTTCTGCATTTTAGTTGTGATGACTGGAACTCCTGCAGTTGTTTTGGACAATCATGTAACCTTGGAAATGGATACCACCCAAGCTCTGGCTGGCCCACTCCCAGCTTTGTTTCAGAGGGAGAGAAAAATCCAAGTTTATCTTGCTAAAGTTACAGTTGTTTTAGTTTTTTGCAATGTGCATCCAAACTTAATCCTGATACTACTAGGTGTTCAATATGATATAGCTTTATTATTTTGTTGGGTTTAGTAAATATATTTATGCTTTACATTTCTCTAATTTTTCATTTTATAAATTGATTTATCAGCTATTATAACTAATTGTATAAATGCAAAATTATGATTATAAGCATGCTTTCCTTTGTATTTTTAATTTCTATACTTTCTTATTTTCTTTCCATTCTTGTTTTCTCATATTTGTACAGCATGGGCCATGTCCTCTCTTATAACCTCATCCATATTCATATCTGCAGGCTAAAACAGATTGCGAGCTGTACGTGGAGAACCAAAAAAGAGTGAATTACAGAGACATGAATGAAGGATGGTGGCCCTTATTACTCATCATGAATGTTCTTCAGTAGGATCACATTCCTCTGCCCTTCTGTGTGCTCACCACCCCCAGGTTTGCCATGACCATGGAAGATATTTCAGCCAGTGGAATTTGAGTAGAGTTGATATGTCACTTCCAAATGGAAGTATTATGTTCTGTCCCACTAGCTAGAATGTAGACATAATGACAGGAGCTGGAGTAGCCGTGTTAGACCAAAGGTAAGCAGCACAGGTGTAAGATGTGACAAGAAAGAAGTGGGCCCTCCTCTCTGTGGAGAGACCTGCACTAACATTATATGACAGAGAATTGAAATTGTATTGTATTTAAGATAATGTTATTTAGGATTTTATTACAGTCGTTGAACTTGTAACCTAACACTCATAATAGAATGACTGATCTTTATGTTAGCCTTGTCTTGACATTATGGTCTGAATGAGACAATATCTACTGATGTATACTTAGAACTAACACAAGTGACAGCTCTGCCCTCTGGAAGCTTTGCTCTAGTGTGGGATTCAGAAACTGGAGGAATAACAAAGCCACATGGAAGGAGAGATTCATGATCCTTAGGAACCCTTGGAAGGGTAACCAAAAAAAAAAAAAAAGATTCTCAAGAGAAACCAGTGAAATCTCAGGGGAAGCAGGACATGAAAAATGATGAAACCAGTCTGGGTCTGATATCATGCAAGTCATGGAGAGGGAAGCAAGAGCCTGTTTTCACAGAGAACTTGGGATATAAGTTGTGCCTCAAACGTTCCCCAACCTAAGGCTAGGGAGCTGGGATTTCACTCTCCCACTAGCGCCTCCCTCTCATCCTTCAACTAACACCCAGCTGGTGTCTCCAAGCCCTTGTATTAGATCCTCCAAAGACAAATCCAAGGTGACACTAGAAGCAAAAGACACCAAAGCTCAGGAAAATGCAAACTCAGATAATGTCTAGATTTCTGCACCCATTCGGCCATATTCAAAATCATATCTGAAATCCTGCCAGTCTAAAGAACTCCATGTGTCTGTACGTGTAAGCATTTTTTTAAAATTCAGATTTTAATATGTATAGCAGTGTAGTTGATTTGCAGCATTGCATTAATCTTAGTTGTATGGGAAATTAATTTCCTTATACATACACATTTATTCAGTGTTTCTTACATTCTTTTCCCATACAGGATATTACAGACTATTGAGCCGAATTCCTGTGCTGTACAGTTGATTATGTATTAAATAAAGTAGTTAAATTAAATAAATCTCAAACTGTCAATTTATCACTCTCCAACCTTTCCACATTGGTAACTATATTGTTTTGATGGAGGGAACTGTCTATAGGCACTTTTTGTATCAGGGTCTGTGCTTGTGAGAATGGAGTGGCCAAGGAAAGCAAGTGAGAGAGACTCATTTGAGATGATGCTGAATGTGGAAAAGGACCTGGCCATGCAAAAATCTAAGAGAAAATCATTCTAGATATGGGAAGTCGACCCTGCTAAGGACCAAGGTAAACAACTTTAATAAATGACTACCGTTCCACTGCCAATCCACTGCCAATCTTCCTTCCATGCTTGGAACTTGACCCACAGGTCAACCACCATGACCTCATCACTTGCTTCAGTTGTGAGTTAGCAGCAATGAGCCATGTCAGCCTTCCCAAGAAGGGAAAACCTGGGGCTATCACGAGACTGAATATGCTCTGGACTCAGGGACTTGTCCACAAACTGGTTACCCCCAGGAGCATCAGGTGCCAGGGTCACCACCAACACTCTGACTAACTCCATGTACTTGTTCTTAGGAGTAGAAAAGCCAAGGAACTGTAGAAAATCAGTAGAAACAAGCAAAGAAACTGTAGTAGTAGGAAAGCAAAGAAACAAGTAATGACTCTTGTTTCATCTTGCCCTGTATGATTCCCACGGCCCTTTAACACACTGCTCCCTGCCCAAAACTCTTTCCTCTTTTGCTTCTTCAAAGGTAGCTTGTGAATAACATCAGCACCTGACTGGGAAGCCTGGTTGCTGGAACGCTAATCACAGTCAGCTGGGATCCAGAGATGTGCAGCCTTGTCCTGTGTTTTTGTCCTTTTTCTCCAAGCAGATTCATAAAGCAAAGTCCCTACAAAATATAAGGGTGATTGTAATTCTCTCAAGGCCTTTGAATCTCCAAGGTCTATTTGGAGCATCAGAATGGGAAAATACCCCCTACATCCAAGCTAGTCTCAGACTCCTACCTCGCTCAGCCAGTGGTTCCCTGAGGAAACATAAGGCACATATCTAAGTTGCCAGAAGGCTGAGAAGAGAATACTTCTTGCTGTGAAGCAGGTTCATGTTACCCAGTCAACCAAGGTCTGTGTTGACTGAATGAGGATAGGGAGCTCTCGGGATTCTGAGTTGGGAGTGAGTCAGTCACCACCTGTATGACAGCCTCCTAGAGTCAATACAGCTGGAACTCTCCCAGTGAGCCTGGAGCCCAGAAGAAACAGCCCTGAATATTGCATTCTTGCTGCTACAGGGAGGCAGGTCTGCTAATAAAATGGGAATCAGACTTGAGGGGCAACGTGAAAGAAATTTCCACTCTGGTGCTTGCAGACATCTAAGAGCTACCCAGCAGTGAATGCAATGGAGTTTTCTTTCAACTTTCCCTTCCTGGAAGTCTCCTAACCTGGGAGTTGGAGTCCTTGGGTCCCACATCTTCACTACCCTACCTACAGCTAAGGTGAGTCATACACCCCAGGGTTCAGTTTCTCATTTTTTGGATGAGGGAGTCTGGACATGCTCCAGAACACTTGTTCCCAGAATGAGGCTCGATTCCAAACAGTGGACAAGTGGCTCAGAGGCAGCTGTTGCTGAGGATGATGAGGTTGCCTCTGGTTGGCAGGGGAATGTAACTGTCTGATGATGTTCATGGGTCCTGGTCTTAGGACTGAGAGTTTTAGACCACTTGGCACACAGGTGTTGTGCCATCGAGGACCTTAGAGGCCTTGACCACTGGAACTTACTATCATTTTGGTTCTGTGTGATGAGATCAGGTAGTTATAATTCAGAAGTTACCAATGGGGAAGCATGTAGATTCTTCAGCAGAAACCCAAATTTGGGTGATGAATCATCTCTCCAAAAAATCTCTGGGAACTAGATATGCCAGGACTCTTAGACAAATTTTGTAGTATTTTAAATACTTTTTAAAGTAGGTAATCTTTTGAATGACCTGCCAATTGGTCTCTGGCTTGGGATTATACTCACAGTTAGAGTGGAATCAAAGGGCCTCTGGGGGATGCTGTCCCTCTCCTTTTGACTCATTAGGAGTGAGTAGAACTCTCTCCCCTCCACATCTGGAGCAGGAATTCCAGCAGGAAGGACGTGACTTCCAAGTTTAACTGGAAGACTCAAGAAGGTCTGGCCCTCTGATAGCAATATTCTTTTCCCAGTGTTTCTTCCTTCCCTCCTTGGTCCTCTGCACACAGCCCACCTCCTGATTACTGGGTTCTGAATTTTAGGGCCCTTCAATTGCAGATATCTGAGCAGTCCCACTTGTGGCTCCCTCCCTACCCAGGCCCAGTCCTTCACATGCAGATCGCACTAAACAAGGGTAAAAGAAGAAGAGTCTTCCCAGTCCATTCTTCCTAAAAATGTCCATATTCCTTCTGCTTCCAGACCCTGTCTTGAGTCATCAACATCTTCAGCTAGATGACTGAGCTTAGCAGAGGAATGGAGATGCAGATTGGGGAGGGGGGTGGTAAGGGTGTCAGTTGTGGGGGTCAGTTTTCAGATGATAAGAGATGAGTTGGAATAAGGAGCATGTGGTCCTCCAACTACTCATTCACTTGGGACCTGCCGAAATCTGTATTCTTGGACTCCTCAGGGTATCACTAAGACAGAACCTTCAAAATGGACTTTCCATAAACCTCTTAAGCAAAAAATTTCAAACATAACAAATATAAGAAAGAAGAGTGTCATGAACCCTATATTTCATCATTTGGCATCAGTAACTACAAAACTAATCTCTTAGTCCCACAGGTTGTCATAGACTGGAGACTATGCAACATCAAGGTGGTGGCCAATGGAATTCCCAGTGAAGACATTCTTGAGTTGCATCAGTGTTTCTCTTCTTGCTATGTTCTCACATGTGGTGGTGGAAAGGAAGGAAGAAGAGGGAGAATAATAGATAAAACGAAGGAAAGGCTAATCCCATCATGTCACTGTATGGCAAAACCAATACAGTATTGTAAAGTAAAATAATGTAAAAATAAAATTAAAAAAAACACACACACAACTTCATGTCAACCTGGGTACCTCCCAAAGGCCCTACTTCCTAATACCATCACATTGGCAGTCAAGAATAGACAAAATACAATCCATAGCATCTATGCATAGCATAGCAGCTATCTGTTTTTAAATCAAGACAGACCATCATTTCATTATCTCATTTTTAACACTTATTCATTTTCTCTGAAGTATTTTAGGGACAAGATGAACATTTCACCAAATCTACATAATGAGTATCTGTGGTAGAATGATAGGATATGAAAAAAATGCTCTTTTGTTCCCCCCCCCCAGATGAACATTTTATATCCAGTGCATGTGGAAATTTCCCTGATGCTCAAAAAGTAGATGTCTTTTCACAGTTTATTGAAAGAATGTAGTCATAGGTTGCACTTGGTTGCTCTCCTTTAGGACTAAATAACAGTTCCTCTCCCAATTTTAGTGCCATTCATTTGTTCAGAAACTGGGCGGAAGCAGGGTGGTTTGTTTTACAGAATGTCCCACTATTGGCTTTAGAGCAGGAGTCCACAATACCAGCACAGTGGGTCAGGGCGAGTACCAGTCCTTGGTCTATTAGGAACCAGACCTCCACAGAAGGAGGTGAGCTGCAGGCCAGTGGGTGAGGCTTCATCTGTATTATAGCTGCTCCCCATCACTTTTCTCATCACCCCCAGAA
>SJYA01003142.1:0-13411 GCA_006410615.1 Neotragus moschatus | reverse complement strand
AAAAAAAAAAAAAAAAAAAACTCTGAGAACTAGATATTCCAAGACCCTTAGCCAAATTTTTTAGTGTTTTTAATACTTTTAAAAGTAGGTCATCTTTTGGATGACCTCCTATTTGGTCTCTGGCTTGAGATGATACCCACAGTTAGAGTGGAATCAAAGGGCCTCTGGGGAACACTGTCCCTCTCCCTTTGACTCATTAGGAGTGAGTAGAGCTCTCTCTCCTTCACAGCAGGAATTCCAGCAGGAAGGACATGACTTCCAAGTTTAACTGGAAGACTCAAGAAGGTCTGGCTCTCAGGTAGGCACTATTCTTTTCACAGTGTTTCTTCCTTCCCTCCTCAGTCCTGTGCACACTGTCCACTTCCTGGTTACTGGGTTCTGAATCTTTCTGCCCTTCAATTGTAGATATCTAGGCAGTCCCACTTGTGGCTCCCTCCCTACCCAGGCGCAATCCTTTACCTGAAGATTGCACTAAAGAAGGGAAAACCAAGACGGGTCTTTCCAGTTTGTTCTTCATAAAAAATGTCCACATTTCTTCTGCTTCCAGACCCTGTCCTGAGTCATCAACATCTCCAGATAGATGACTGAGCTTAGGAGAGGAATGAAGATGCAGATTAGGGAAGGGGTTGGTAAGGGTGTCAGTTGTGGGGGACAGTTTTCAGATGAAAAGAGATGAGTTGGAGTAAGGAGCGTGTGGCCCTCCAACCACACATTAAATTGGCACCTGCCTAAATCTGTATACTTGGACTCATCAGGGTATCACTAAGACAGAATCTTCAAAATGAACCCTATATTTCATCATTTGGCATCAGTAACTACAAAACTAACCTCTTAGTCCCACAGGTTGTCATAGACTGGAGACTATGCAACATCAAGGTGGTGGCCAATGGAGTTCCCAGTGAAGACATTCTTGACTTGCATCAGTGTTTCACTTGTTGCTATGTTCTCACATGTGGTGGTGGAAAGGAAGGAAGAAGAGGGAGAATAATAGAGAAAACGAAGGAAAGGCTAATCCCATCATGTCACTGTATGGCAAAACCAATACAGTATTGTAAAGTAAAATAATGTAAAAATTAAAATTAAAAAAAACTCACACAACTTCATGTCAACCTGGGTACCTCCCAAAGGCCCTGCTTCCTAATACCATCACATTGGCAGTCAAGAATAGACACAATACAATCCATAGCAGCTATCTGTTTTTAAATCAAGACAGACCATCATTTCACTATCTCATTTTTAACACTTATTCATTTTCTCTGAAGTATTTTAGGGACAAGATGAACATTTCAACAAATCTACATAATGAGTATCTGTGGTAGAATGATAGGATATAAAAAATATGCTCTTTTGTTCCCCCCAAAAATGAACATTTTATATCCAGTGCATGTGCAAATTTCCCTGATGCTCAAAAAGTAGATGTCTTTTCACAGTTTATTGAAAGAATGTAGTCATAGGTTGTACTTGGTTGTTCTCCTTTAGGACTAAATAACAGTTCCTCTCCCAATTTTAGTGCCCTTCGTTTGTTCAGAAATTGGGCGGAAGCAGGGTGGTTTGTCTTACAGAGTGTCCCACTATTGGCTTTAGAGCAGGAGTCCACAATACCAGCACAGTGGATCAGGGCGAGTACCAGTCCTTGGTCTATTAGGAACCAGACCTCCACAGAAGGAGGTGAGCTGCAGGCCAGTGAGTGAGGCTTCATCTGTTTTATAGCTGCTCCCCATCACTTTTCTCATCACCCCCAGAAGTGGGAGTCTAGCTTGTTTTCCTGGAACTGTTTGTAGTTACATAACCTATGCTTAATAGAAACAAAAATAGCTTAAATATTGATGATTATTTTCCTATCTCAGTGCTCTGAATGGTGAGTTGGTGTCCTAGCAGTCTATCACAGTGACAAATTACATGTTTCCTATTAACATTTGGACAGATTCAGCCAACTTAAAATTAAATATTAATAAAATAAGATCATGGGATCCAGCCGCATCCTTCACAACAAATTGAAGGAGAAAAGGTAGAAGCACTGACGGATTTCTTCATCTTAGCCTCTAAAATCACTGTGAATGGTGCCTGCAGCCAAGAAATCAGAAGACATTAGTTTCTGGCAGGAAAGCTATGAGTATCATAAACAGTGTGATGAGAAGCAGAAATATCATTCTGCCCAACAAATTGGTAGATGTCTGGCATTTTCATTTGGATTACTAAACATTCTGTCCAGTACCACCCCCCCTCAGTTTTGTGGTCCTGGATGATTCCCAAGATTCCTTTGTGCATTTCTCTATCCAGTCCTGAAATCAGCCATCTTTTTAAGATCTTCTGATGGGTAATGCATTTAGAAGCTACACGTTAGACCTCAGAATAGGCACTGTCATCAGAATAGTCACTGTCATCAAGTTGTCACTGCTTCTAGGCTTTACAGTGGTGGGAGGAGGAAGTACCCATTTTCCTTAAAAATTAAAATAAAAAGGAATATAATTAGTTGGTACAAAATTTTGCTTTCAGTTCAAGATTTAAGACAGCAGGGTTTGAATTAAACTTGTATATGTTATCTGTGAACCTTTTTTCCTAGCCACTGAAAGGTCTACTTTAAAACATTATTTTTTAATGGCTGAGTAATACTCCATTTTGCATATGTACCACAGCTTTCTTATCCATTCATCTGCTGATGGACATCTAGGTTTTTTCCATGTCCTGGCTATTATAAACAGTGCTGAGATGAACACTGGGGTCCACATGTCTCTTTCAATTCTGGTTTCCTCAGGATGTATGCCCACCACTGGGATTGCTGGGTCATATGGCAGTTCTCTTTGCAGTTTTTAAAGGACTCTCCACACTGTTTTCCATAGTGGCTGTACTAGCTTGCATTCCCACCAACAGTGTAAGAGGGTTCCCTTTTCTCCACACCCTCTCCAGCATTTATTGCTTGCAGACTTTTGGATCGCAGCCATATTGACTAGTGTGAAATGGTACCTCATTGTGGTTTTGATTTGCATTTCTCTGATAATGAGTGACGTTGAGCATCTTTTCATGTGTTTGTTAGCCATCCGTATGTCTTCTTTGGAGAAATGTCTATTTAGTTCTTTGACCCATTTTTTGATTGGGTCGTTTATTTTTCTGGAATTGAGCTGCATAAGTTGCTTGCATATTTTTGAGATTAGTTTTCAGTTGCTTCATTTGCTATTATTTTCTCCCATTCCGAAGTTTGTCTTTTAACCTTGCTTATAGTTTCCTTTTTTGTGCAGAAGCTTTTAATTTTAATTAGGTCCCATTTGTTTATTTTTGTTTTTATTTCCAGTATTCTGGGAGGTGGGTCATAGAGAATCCTGCTGTCATTTATGTCAGAGAGTGTTTTGCCCATGTTCTCCCCTAGGATTTTTATAGTTTTTGGTCTTACATTTAGATCTTTAATCCATTTTTAGTTTATTTTCATGTATGGTGTTAGAAAGTGATCTAGTTTCATTCTTTTACAAGTGGTTGACCAGTTTTCCCAGCACCACTTGTTAAAGAGACTATCTTTTCTCCATTGTATATTCTTGCCTGCTTTGTCGAAGATAAGGTGTCCATAGGTGTGTGGATTTATCTCTGGGCTTTCTATTTTGTTCCATTGATCTATATTTCTGTCTTTGTGCCAGTACCATACTGTCTTGATGACTGTGGCTTTGTAGTAGAGCCTGAAGTCAGGCAAGGTGATTCCTCCAGTTCCATTCTTCCTTCTCAAGATAGCTTTGGCTATTCCAGGTTTTTTGTGTTTCCATACAAGTTGTGAAATTTTTTGTACTAGTTCTTTGAAAAATACCGTTGGTAGCTTGATCGGGATTGCACTGAATCTGTAGATTGCTTTGGGAAGTATATTCATTTTCACTATATTGATTCTTCCAACCCATGAACATGGTATATTTCTCCATCTATTAGTGTCCTCTTTGATGTCTTTCACCAATGTTTTATAGTTTTCTATATATAGGTCTTTAGTTTCTTTAGGTAGATATATTCCTAAATATTTTATTATCTTAATTGCAATGGTGAATGGAATTGTTTCCTTAATTTCTTTTCCTACTTTCTCATTATTAGTGGATAGGAATGCAAAGGATTTCTGTATGTTGATTTTATATCCTGCAACTTTACTGTATTCATTGATTAGCTCTAGTAATTTCCTGATGGAGTCTTTAGGGTTTTCTATGTAAAGGATCATGTCATCTGCAAACAGTGAGAGTTTTACTTCTTTTCCAATTTGGATTCTTTTATTTCTTTTCCTGCTCTGATTGCTGTGGCTAAAACTTCCAGAACTGTGTTGAATAGTAGTGGTGAAAATGGGCACCCTTCTATTGTTCCTGACTTTAGGGGAAATGCTTTCAATTTTTCACCATTGAGGATAATGTTTGCTGTGGGTGTGTCATATATAGCTTTTACTATGTTGAGGTATGTTCTTTCTATTCCTGCTTTCTGGAGAGTTTTTATCATAAATGGATGTTGAATTTTGTCAAAGGCCTTCTCTGCATCTATTGAGATAATCATATACATTTGAATCAGTTCTAATGAGGTGAATGAAACTGGAGCCGATTATACAGAGTGAAGTAAGCCAGAAAGAAAAACACCAATACAGTATACTAACACATAAATATGGAATTTAAAAAGATGGAAATGATAACCCTGTATGCGAGACAGCAAAAGAGACACAGATGTATAAAACAGACTTTTGGACTCTGAGGGAGAGGGAGAGGGTGGGAAGATTTGAGAGAATGGCATTGAAACATGTATACTATCGTGTAAGAAATGAATCACCAGTCTATGTTCGATACAGGATACAGGATGCTTGGGGCTGGTGCACGGGGATGTTCCAGAGAGATGATATGTGGAGGGAGGTGAGAGAGGAGTTCAGGATTGGGAACACATGTACACCTGTTGTGGATTCATGTCAATGTATGGAAAAACCAATACAGTATTGTAAAGTAAACAAAAGTTAAAAAAAAATTAGTTTTAATTATCATCTTGCTTTTACCTGTTAACATACATGCGATTCTGTCGCAATAACAGAAACAATATGAGGAACAATAAGATGTTGAATTTTTGCTCGCCTCAGCTATGATGGCAGTGCAGATGCATGACGACTATAATGGTAGAGCAGAAGCGTGATGGAGAGGAACTATCTCACATCCAAATCAGGGGCAGCAACCAAGAGGAACTACCTTACATCCAAGGTAAAGTGCAGCAGCTGTGCTTTGCTGGAGAGCAGTGAAGTGATACCCCACATCCAAGGTAAGAGAAACCCAACTAAGATGGTAGGCACTGAGGGAGGGCATCAGAGGGCAGACAGACAGAAACCACATTCACAGACAACTAGCCAATCTGTCACATGGATCACAGCCTTGTCTAACTCAATGCCATGCCGTGTGGGGTTACTCTAGATGGATGGGTCATGTTGGAGAGGTCTGACAGAATGTGGTCCACTGGAGAAGGGAATGGCAAACCTCTTCAGTATTCTTGACTTGAGAACCCCACGAACAGTATGATAAGCGAAAAGAACACTGAAAGATGAACTCCCCAGGTCAGTAGGTGTGTGATATGCTACTGGAGATCAGTGGAGAAATAACTCCAGAAATAATGAAGGGATGGAACCAAAGCAAAGACAACACACAGTTGTGGATGGGACTGGTGAGAGAAGTAAGATTTGATGCTTTATGGAGCAATATTGCATAGGAACCTGGATTGCTAGGTCCATGAATCAAGGCAAATTGAAAGTGATCAAACAAGAGATGACAAGAGGGAACACAGACATTGTAGGAATCAGCGAACTTAGATGGACTGGAATGGGTGAATTTAACTCAGATGACCATTATATCTATTACCGTGGGCAGGAATTCCTTAGAAGAAATGGAGTAGACAACATGGTCGACAAAAGAGTCTGAAATGCAGTACTTGGATGCAGTTTCAAAAACGACAGTATGATCTCTGTTCGTTTCCAAGGCAAGCCATTCAATACCATGGTAATCCAAGTCTGTGCTCCCATCAGTAAGGCTGAAGAAGCTGAAGTTCAACAGTTCTATGAAGACCTACAAGACCTTCTAGAACTAACACCCTAAAAAAATATAATTCTCATTGTTCGTGACGGGAATGCAAAAGTAGGAGTCAAGAAACACCAGGAGTAACATGCAATTTTGGCCTTAGAGTACAGAATGAAGAAGGGAGAAGGCATTCTGCCAAGAGAACGCACTGGTCATAGCAAATACCCTCTTCCAACAACACAAGAGAAGACTCTACACATGGACGTCATCAGATGGTCAACACCGAAATCAGATTGATTATATTCTTTGCAGCCAAAGATGGAGAAGCTCTATACAGTCAGCAAAAACAAGACTGGGAGCTGATGGTGGTTCAGATCATGAACTCCTTATTGGCAAATTCAGACTGAAATTGAAGAAAGTGGAGAAAAGCAGTAGACCATTCAGGTATGACCTAAATCAAATCCCTTAGGACTATACAGTGGAAGTGAGAAGTAGATTTAAGGGACTTGATCTTATAGACAGAGTGCCTGATCAACGATGGAAGGAGGTTCATGACATTGTACAGGAGACAGGAATCAAGAGCATCTCCAAGGAAAAGAAAATGCAAAAAAGCCAAATGGCTGTCTGAGGAGGCCTTACAGATAGCTGTGAAAAGAAGAGAATCAAAAAGCAAAGGAGAAAAGCAAAGTTTTACCCATTTGAATGCAGAGTTGTGAAGAATAGCAAGGAGAGGTAAGAAAGACTTCCTCAGTGATCAATGCAAAGAAATAGAGGGAAAAAAAAGAATTGGAAGGACTAGAGATCACTTCAAGAAAAGTAGAGATACCAAGGATATATGTCATGTAAAGATGAGCTCAATTAAAGACAGAAATTGTATGGACCTAGCAGAAGCAAAAGATATTAAGAAGAAGTGGCAAGAATACATAGAGGAATTGTACAGAAAAGATCTTCACGACCCAGATAATCATGATGGTGTGATCACTCACCTAGAGCCAGACATCCTAGAATGTGAAGCCAATAGGCCTTAGGAAGCATCACTATGAACAAAGTTAGTGGAGGTTATGGAATTCCAGTTGAGCTATTTCAAATCCTGAAAGATGATGCTGTGAAAATGCTGCATTCAATATGCTAGGAAATTTGGACAATTCAGCAGTGGCCACAGGACTGGACAAGGTCAGTTTTCATTCGAATCCCAAAGAAAGGCAATGGCAAAGATTGCTCTAACTGGTACACAATTGCACTCATCTCACGCACTAGTAAAGTAATGCTAAAAATTCTCCAAGCCAGGCTTCAGCAATACGTGAATTATGAAATTCCAGATGATCAAGCTGGTGGCAGAAAAGGCAGAGGAACCAGAGATCGTATTGTGAACATCTGATGGATTTCGAAAAAGCAAGAAATTCCAGAAAAAAACGGCTACTTCTTCTCTACTGATTATGCCAAAGTCTTTGACTGTGTGGATCACAATAAAATGTGGAAAATTCTGAAAGAAATGGGAATACAAGACCACCTAAATTGCCTCTTGAGAAACCTGTATGCAGGTCAGGAGGTGGCAGTTAGAACTGAAGTTTTGAACGGTGGTGTTAGAGAAGAATCTTGAGTGTCCCTTGGACTGCAGGAGATGCAACCAGTCCATCCTAAAGGAAATCAGTCCTGAATGTTCACTGGAAGGACTCATGCTGAAGCTGAAACTCCAAAACTTGTCTACCTGATGCAAAGAGCTGACTCATTTGAAAAGGCCCTGATGTTGGGAAAGATTGAGAGCAGGAGGAGAAGGGGATGACAGAGGATGAGATGGTTGGATGGCATCAACATCTCAAGGGACATGAATATGTGTGGACTCTGGGTTGGTGATGGACAAGGAGGCCTTGTGTGCTACCGTTCATGGGTTCACAAGAGTTGAACATGACTGAGGAACTGAATTGAACTGAAATTGTTAAATATAGTGTCAGAATTCTTTCTTTTTTTTTTTTTTGTTTTGTTTTCTTTTGTTTTGTTTTGATGGGCAGGATTTTTGTTTTTCCTTAGAAGATATTCCACTCTGAATGTAGAGTCATAAGTCTGAATTTGAAAGCCACTTAAGTAATGTGTTGTTATAGGTAGCTAGTCACCAACTTGCAATTAGACTTATTAGTCTTTATTCTCAATTGTTCAGTTCAGTTCAGTACTTCACTTGTGTCTTTATCATTGCAATGCCATAGACTGCAACAGGCCAGGCTTCCCTATCCGTCACCAACTCCCAGAGCTTTCGCAAGCTCATGTCCATCGACTTGTTGATGTTATCCAACCATTTCATCATCTGTCTTCTGCTTCTCGTCTTGCCTTCAATTTTTCCTAATATCAGTGTCTTTTCCAATGAGTCAACAAGTTTAGTATGCATTCAGTCTCTTTTAAAATCAACCAACATGTTTTAAATTCCTTTCTGTCCCCACTGCACTCCCAGTTCTAGGCAGGAGACAGAAAAATCGCAGAGACTGAAGGCTGATTCCAGCACAACGCTGTGGAGATTTTGTTCCCATTTTTTTTTTTAGGAAAATATAATTAGTTGCTAACATTAAAATCAGTAGATTGTACATAAATATCCAAACTTCTGATTTTCTTGAAAATATGGCCAACTGGCCTGCTTTCAAGCATGAGTGAAGTGGAGGAAAGGCTGCAAACAGAGGTAAGGCCTGTNATGTGGTGGGTGAGAAACCCCATGAGGAAAGAGTGAGCCCAGTCAGGGAAACACGAGGTGACCACGCAAGGCTGCAGAGGCCACTCTAGGATGCGGGCGGGCCTCTCTAGCCAGTGATACCTGAGCCGAGTGGGGAAGAAGGGCGCTAGGCAGAGGACGCAGCCTTTGTACCGCAGGTAGGTGATACTATCAGTTAACAAACTACCAACTACTCCACCCGGCTCTACCTTCAGGACCGTGATTTCTGACACTCTTCACCTCCATGCTGCAGAAATTCTACTCCAGGAAAGTGTGGTCAAGAGCCCCGAGGAATCCCTTCGCCCCCATCTCGGCTCAGGGCAGAAGTTCTACTGCTGATGCAGCAGATGGCGAACATGGGCACCGTGGTTCATCAGGTCGATGCAGGCAGAGCAGCTCCAGACACCAGTGGCTGCAGCCAAGGCCAGGACCCCATTCAAGAGCAGAGCACAAGGTGCTGCCCCTGGAGCAATGGGACAGAGGCTCTCCACAAGCCACAGAAGCAGGCTGAAAGGATACAGAGCCCCTTAGCAGTCATTAACTTAGGACTGTCTGAGTTGGAACACAGACCAGACAAGTTCAAGTTCTATAGCACTGGAGAAAACAATGGAGACATTGGTCGTGAGCACCTAAGATGCAGCCGGTAGGTCCACAATAGAAAACATGCCAGAGGGAAGTTTGGCATCCAGAGAAGTTCAACAGAATCATGGAAAGAGACACTGAGGAAGACCGTTCCTGGAGCCAGGGAAGCTCCAAGACTGCCTCAGACACAACTCCTACAAAGAGCATCTAATCTAACTGGACACACTGTGGGGCATCTTAGGGCCCAGGGCTTTGTCCAAAACGAGAAAGCAATCAACTCGCTAGCAGTGGACAGTATGTGCTGGGTGTGGCGCCAACAGAGGCAGGTCATGGAGACAGAGGGTTAAAGGAAGCCCTACTAAAACCATGCTGTCGCCCCCTGAAGAGGGTACTTCCAGGTAACTGCATGTGTTCCCAAGGCTGGGCCCTGAAGGGGCACCATCAGAGGACACCCACTGCAGAAAAGGTGAACTTCACCAAAACCAGTCAACTAAGGCACTAAACAAGCAAACAACACAGGGAGCTGTGGGAAAGGAGAGGGGGGCATTAGTCTTTAGAACTGCTACAAAATACCTAAAACGTCCAGTTTACAACAAAAAATTAGGAGGCATGCAAATCACATCAGGGAGAAAAACAGGCAGCAGAAATCCTCGGGAGACCCCAAATCTCAGGCTCAGCAGACAAGGTATCATAGTAGTTATTACAACTATGCTCAGAGAACTAAAGGTTACCATTCTTCAAAAATTAAACCACAAATTCTGAAATTTTTACAAGGTAGGGAACCCCTCTGAATTTGCTCACACATAAAGCAGCAGCCAAACACTTTGTGAGAAGCCAAAGACTCCCAACTCAACTCTGGGCTCTGTTCACCATTCCCAGCTCTCTTCTTTGACAGTGTGTTAGATAGTACCTTAAAGAATGAGTCCAAAGGATCTAGATTTCTGCCAGGAAGGGAATCGGGAGCCTCTGAAGGTTTTTGTACACACAAGTGGTACAATGAAAACAAGGGCCCTACCACTTCCAGGATACCAGAACTGCAGAGAACAGATGCACTTAATAACCCAGGAGAATGATGTTACCTCATTAAGTACTCTGAAATTTAATGCTGCATGTTTCTATCTTGAATTTAAAAATACTGTGATTTTAAAAAACCAATAGTAACCCACTCCAGTACTCTTGCCTAGAAAATGATGGAGGAGCCTGGTGTCCATGGGGTCGCAAAGAGTCGGACACGACTGAGCGACTTCACTTTCACTTTTCACCTTTATCCACAGATGATATGATTGCATTATAGAAAATACTAATGAATACACTGGAAACCTAACAGAATTCAGCAAAAGACTGCATGACATAAGGTAAATATTAAAAAAATCAACTGTATTTCTATACACCAGCAATAAATAAAGAAAAGTGAAGGTAAGAAAACAATTTTTTTTTACAACCCTTTCAAAAACACCTAGGATGAGATATAACAGGAAGTACAAAACTTGAAAACCACAAAAAAATTGTTTAAAGATACTAAACACCTAAACAGAAAACACTAAGGATTTTAAGACTTAGTATTGTTAAAATGGGAACATTCCCCAAACTGATGTACAGATTCAATACTGAAGCTTATCAAAATCTCTGCTCACTTAAGAGAGTTTGTTACTCTTAAGAGTAACTGTTTCTAAAATTCACACAGAAAAAAATCAAACTAGCTGGAACAGCCAAAACTTCTGTAAAAGAACAAAGTTAAAGGGCTCATACACCTTAATTTCAAAATGTAATACAAAGCAGTACTAATCAAGACACTGTGCTACTAGCAAAAGGACATACGGACTAATGGAACAAAACTGAGAATACAGAAATAAACCTTAGGACAACTGATTTTCAATAAGACAGCAAACTCAACAGGGAAAAAACAGTCTCTTCAACAAACAGTCAACAACTGGACAGCTACATGTAAAATAACAAAGATGAACCCCTTATACCATACAAAAAAATTAAAACAGATCATAGACCTAAATATAAGAGCTGAAACTATAAAAACTTCAGTAAGTACTAATCACTGAGAATAAGTAATGTTTCACGAAGAGTACAGTAAAAGGAAGAGGTGGGTTCAGGCTTTTTCTGCAAAGTCATCTTGGCCCAAACAGTAATCTACTATGATCTTCAAAGTGTGGACAGAGGAAGAGAGACTTTGAATAGATGACACCATATAGCGTGAACAACCACCAGAAGTTCAGGAAACAATCAACCACCCAGGAAAGCAGGGTAGAGATGAGGAGATGAGGGCAGGGTATTAAGGGTCCCAAATTTTAAAGATCAAATTGTTGTGGCCTTTGATGCTGAGGAAGAAATTTAGTTTACATTCCAAAGAACAGAAACACACAGTCTTAGAAAAAACTGTACACCAAGGATAACCTGAAGGCAGTAGGAACTGGAGGGAAGGAAATTACATAGAAGGTAACAAATAATCCTCTCCACGGGTCAGGAGGCTGTGTAGAGTATGACACGGAACAAGCAGCTAGGATCCCCGGCTCCTAACTGCCCAGAGGGTGGCAAAGGTGGCAGCTGTGCCTGCAGCCTTTCCAACAACTGAAATCTTTCTGCTTTAATACCCAAGGGTGGCTCTGTACCTGAATCGCAAGCAGAATAAAGCCGCAAGGTACAGCAGAGGCAACGAAAGGACGGCAAACAGTGTGGTGCCTTCAACCGAGACCAAAATACAGTGAAGAGGCTGGTCGGTGGCTGGAAGCGAGGGGAATACAAGTCTCAACATAATGGGTTTAAGATGTCTGTGAGTCATCCAAACACAGCAGCTGTGAAAGTTAAAAGGTGTCAGAGCTCCCAAAGAGAACACACAGGAGATCTCCAAGAAAAGTTCAGGGACAGAAAACTTTGGAGGGAAACCAATGCCAAGACTGAGGAAGGGGAAATCCCAAGGAAAAGATCAATGATGAAGGAGAACTTGGAGAGGGCGGGGTTAGGAAAGTCAAGGGAGGAGAGAGGCAAGTGCTGTCAGATGCAGCCTAGATGCAACAGTCACATGCAAATAAGACACTTGACTTTTCTACAGTGTTTTAGATAAACTAGGTAAAATAACAGAACTGTGGTCAGCTGCATCCTTCCTATCTGCTCAAGTATCTACAGAAAATGTAGACTAGTGTTGACTGAAATAAAAAGAACACCCAACCAAAAAGTTGAGTGTTTATGTTTTATTCTGCAGACATACTGAGGACTGAAGCCCAGGAGACGGGGCTCTTAGATAGCTCTGAAGGACTGCTGCAGAGAGAGAAGGATGGAGCCAGGGTATATATGAGTTCTGCATAAAGAAACCAGCTAGTTGCACATCAAAAGATTTCTGATAATTTAAGAAAAAAAAAAAACGCCAAGTTAATGAGTTTATTAGTGCCTTTCTATGCATAGGAAGATGCAAGGGCCGGCTCACTGAAACCATTCCTTTGATAGGCAGGCGCCTTAACTGTCTAGGGCCGGTATTCTGCTTGTTGCTCTCTACCCTGAATCTCCTGAGGATTCAGTTCAGGCAGCTGCAGAGGCTTGTGGCTTCCTGGCCACAACATCCTTTGTTTACTGATGTGAAAGGCCACATTCTTCATCCACATTAGGAAACCAGTCACAGCTACTGCATTTTGTTGCCACACCTCAGAATATGATTATCACCTTCCAGAAAGCAAAGCTGAACCATTAAGTCTATTAATCTTTCCTTCACAGTGTCGAAGTTTCCAATCTAGTTTAAGAAGGCCTCATCCATGCCAAGATTAAACCACTGGCACCCTATGCCCTATATTTTTTCTAGTATTTGCAAAATTTTTATATTTAATCAACATGGAGTTTATTTTTTCTCCATTGTGTAAGGGAGAAAGCTAACTTTTTCTTTCAGATGAACTGTCTGAACCATTTATTAAATAAATCATCATTTTCTCAATTAACCAAAGCATCACCTTCAATAATAAGTTACAGTTCACACTTGGATTCAGTTCTCGACCCTGTTCTGTTTCTCGGATGTACCTGGCCACAGCCCTGCTAACACACCACACCACACCAGGGACAGACTCACAGCAGTGCTCCTTTATCTGTGGTCCATGGACCAACCCTACAGAACTGCCTTAGTGAAAGTGAAAGTGAAGTCGCTCAG
>SJYA01003141.1:10360-40171 GCA_006410615.1 Neotragus moschatus | reverse complement strand
AGGTTTGATGCAGGATGCAGGATGCTTGGGACTGATGCACGGGGATGATCTAGAGAGATGGTGTGGGGCGGGAGGGGGGAGGGGGGTCGGAATTGGGAGCTCATGTACACTCGTCAATGTATGGCAAAATGAGTACAGTATTGTAAAGCAAAACAAACTAAAAAAATAAAAATAATTTAAAAAAAATTTTAAAAAGGAATCTAATTAGTTGGTGCAAACTTATGCTTTCAGTTCAAGATTTAAGACAGCAGGGTTTGAATTAAACTTCTTTATGTTATGTGTGAACATCTTTTTCTAGCCACTGAAAGTCTTACTACAGAGCATTAGTTTTAATTATTGTCTTACTTTTACCTGATAACATACATACGATTCTGTCAGAATAACAGAAACAATATGAAGAACAGTAAGTTGTTGAATTATTGCTCGCCTCAGCTGCGATGGGGGCGCAGATGCTTGGCAGCTGCAACAGTAGTGCAGAAGAGCAGCAGAGAGGAACTCTCCCACGTCCAAATCAGAGGCAGCAGCCAAGAGGAGCTATCCTACTTCCAAGGTAAGGAGCAGCAGCTACACTTTGCTGGAACAGCCGTGAAGAGATAACCCACGTCCAAGGTAAGAGAACCCCAAGTAAAATGGTAGGTGCTGAGAGAGGGCATCAGAGGGCACACAGACTGAAACCACATTCACAGACAACCAGCCAGTCTGTCACATGGACCACTCCCTTGGCTCACTCAATGAAACTAAGCCATGCTACGTGGGGTCACCCAAGATGGACAGGTCACAGTGGAGAGGTCTGACAGAATGTGGTCCACCAGAGAAGGGAATGGCAAACCACTTCAGTATTCTTGTCTTGAGAACCCCATGAACAGTATGATTAGGCAAAAAGATAGGACACTGAAAGATGACTCCCCAGGTTGGTAGGTGCCCAATATGCTACTGGAGATCAGTAGAGAAATAAGTCCATAAAGAATGAAGGGATGGAACCAAAGCAAAGACAACACCCAGGTGTGGATGGGACTGGTGATAGAAACAAGATTCGATGCTGTAGAGAGAAATATTGCATAGAAACCTATATTGTTAGGTTCATGAATCAAGGCAAATTGAAAGTAGTCAAAGAGGAGATGACAAGAGTAAACATAGACATTCTAGGAATCAGAGAACTAAGATGGATGGAATGGGTGAATTTAACTCCAATGACCATTATATCTACTACTGTGGGCAAGAATCCATTAGAAGAAGTGGAGTAGACATCACAGTCAACAAAAGAGTCTGAAATGCAGTACTTGGATGCGGTCTCAAAAATGACAGTATGATCTCTGTTCGTTTCCAAGACAAACCATTCAATATAATGGTAATCAAAGTCTATGCACTGATCAGTAAGGCTGAAGAAGCTGAAGTTGAACAGTTCTATGAAGACCTACAAAACCTGCTAGAACTAACAGCCCAAAAAAGATGTCCTTCTCATTATAGGGGACTGGAATGCAAAAGTAGGATTAAAGAAATACCAGAAGTAACATGCAAATTTGGCCATGGAGTGCAGAATGAAGCAGGGCAAAGGATAACAGAGTTCTGCCAAGAGAATGCACTGGTCATAGCAAACATCTTCTTCCAACAACATAAGAGAAGACTGTACACATGGACATCACCAGATGGTCAACACCAAAATCAGATTGATTATATTCTTTGCAGCCAAAGATGGAGAAGCTCTATACAGTCAGCAAAAACAAGACTGGGAGCTGATGGTGGCTCAGATCATAAACTCATTATTGGCAAATTCAGACTTAAATTTAAGAAAGTGGAGAAAAGCACTAGACCATTCAGGTATGACCTAAATCAAATCCCTCAGGACCATACAGAGGAAGTGAGAAATAGATTTATGGGACTAGATCTGATAGACAGAATGCCTGATGAACTATGGACGGAGGTTCATGACATTGTACAGGAGACAGGAATTAAGAACTTCCCCAAGATAAAGAAATGCAAAAAAAGGAAAATGGCTGTCTGAAGAGGCCTTAGAGATAGCTGTGAAAAGAAGAGTAGCAAAAAGCAAAAGAGAAAATGAGAGACATACCCATTTGAATGTAGAGTTCCAAGGAATAGCAAGAAGAGATAAGAAAGACTTCCTCAGCAATCAATTCAAAGAAATAGAGGAAAACAATAAAAAGGGAAAGACTAGAGATCTCTTCAAGAAGATTAGAGATACCAAGGGAATATTTCCTGAAAAAAAATGAGCTCAATAAAGGACAAAAGTTGTATGGACCTAACAGAAGCAGAAGATATTAAGAAGAGGTGGCAAGAATACACGGAAGAACTGTACAAAAAAGATCTTCATGATCCACATAATCACGATGATGTGATCACTCACCTACAGCCAGACATCCTGGAATGTGAAGTCAAATGGGCTTTAGGAAGCATCACTAGGAACAAAGCTAGTGGACGTGATGAAATGCCAGTTGAGATCTTTCATATCTTAAAAGATGATGCTGTGAAAGTGCTGCACTTAATATGCTAGCAAAATTGGAAAACTCAGCAGTGGCCACAGGACTGGAAAAAGTCAGTTTTCATTGCAATCCCAAAGAAAGGCAGTGCCAAAGAATGCTCAAACTACAGCACAATTGCACTCATCTCATAGGCTAGTAAACTAATGCTTAAAATTCTCCAAGCCAGGCTTCAGCAGTACATGAACCATAAAATTCCAGATGTTCAAGCTGGTTTTAGAAAAGGTAGAAGAACAAGAGATCATATTGCCAACATTCGATGGATTATCAAAACAGCAAGAGAATTCAAGAAAAACACCTACTTCTGCTTTACTGACTATGCCAAAGCCTTTCACTGTGTGGATCACAATAAAATGTGGAAAGTTCTTAAAGAGATGGGAATACCAGATCACCTTACATGCCTCTTGAGAAACCTATATGCAGGTCAAGAATCAACAGTTAGCACTGGACATGGAACAACAGACTGGTTCCAAATAGGAAAGGAGTACGTCAAGGCTGTATATTGTCACCCTGCTTATTTAACTTATACGCAGAGTACATCATGCAAACACTGAGCTGGAGGAAGCACAGGCTGGAATCAAGATTGCTGGGAGAAATATCAATAAACTCAAATATACAGCTGACACCATCCTTATGGCACAGAATGAAGAAGAACTAAAGAAACTCTTGATAAAGGTGAAAGAGGAGAGTGAAAAAGTTGGCTTAAAGCTCAACAATTAGAAAACTAAGATCATGGCATCCGGCCCCATCACTTTACGGCCAATAAATGGGAAAACAGTGGAGACAGTGGTTGACTTCATTTTTCTGGGCTCCAAAATCACTGCAGATGGGGAGTGCAGCCATGAAATTAAAACACATTTACACCTTGGAAGGAAAGTTGTAACCAACATAGACAGCTTATTGAAAAGCAGAGACATTTCTTTGTCAACAAAGGTCCATGTAATCAAGGCTATAGTTTTTCCACTGATCATGCATGGATGTGAGAGTTGGATGATAAAGAAAGCTGAGCCCCAAAGAATTGATGCTTTTGAACTGTGGTATTGGAGAAGACTCTTGAGCATCCCTTGGACTGCAAGGAAATCCAACCAGTCCATCCTAAAGGAAATCAGTCCTGAATGTTCCCTGGAAGGACTGATGCTGAAGCTGAAACTCCAATAATTTGGCCACCTGATGCAAAGAGCTGACTCACTTGAAAAGACCCTGATGTTGGGAAAGATTGAGGGCAGGAGGAGAAGGGAATGACAGAGGATTAGATGGTTGGATGGCATCACCAACTCAATGGACATGAGTATGTGTGGACTCTGGGAGTTGGTGATGGACAGGGAGGACTTGAGTGCTGCCATTCATGGGCTCACAAAGAGCTGGACACAACTGAGCAACTGACCTGTATGAAAGTTGTTGAATATAGTGTCAGATTTCTTTCCTTTTTCCTTTTGGTACTCTTTCGTGTTTGTTTTTTTTGTTTGTTTGTTTGTTTGTTTTGGTTTGTTTGTTTGTTTGGCGGGCAATATTTTTGTTTTTCCTTAGAAGATATGCCACTTTGAATGTAGAGTCATAAGTCTGAATTTAAAGCCATTTAAACACATTTAAAGTAATGTGTTGTTATAGGTAGCTAGGCAAAAACTTGAGGCAATTCAGTTTCTTAGTCCCTGTTCTCAATTTGTTCAGTTCAGTTCAGTCCTTCAGTTGTGTTTGTCTATTTGCAATATCATAGCCAGCAGCATGCCAGGCTTCCCTATCCATCACCAACTTCTGGAGCTTGCTCAAACTTATATCCATCGACTTGGTGATGCCATCCAACCATCTGATCCTCTCTCTTCCACTTCTCCTCCTGCCTTCAATCTTTCCTAATATGAATGTCTTTTCCAAAGAGTCAGCATGTTTAGTATGCCTTCAGTCTCTTTTTATTTTTTGTATTTTTTGTATTTTTTAAATATAAATTTATTTATTTTAATTGGAGGTTAATTACTTTGCAATATTGTATTGGTTTGCCATACATCAACATGAATCCACCACAAGTATAAATGTGTTCCCCATCTTGAAATCCCCTCCCACCTCCCTCCCCGTACCATCTCTATTCAGTCTCTTTTTAAATCAACCAACATGAATTAAGTTCCTCTCTGTCCCCACTGCTCTCCCAACTCTAAGCTAGAAACAAAAGCCTGCAGAGACTGAAGGCTGATTCTAGTACATTGCTGTGGAGATTTCGTTCCCACTGTTTTTTCAGGGAAAAAAAAAAAAAAAACCTAGTTGCTAACATTAAAATCAATAGACTGTACATAAATATCCAAAGTTCTGATTCTCTTGAAAACATGGCCAACTGGCCTGCTTTCCAACATGGGTGAAGTGGAGGAAAGGCTGCTCCCAGTGGTAAGTCCTGTGCTGCCCAGAGTCCAACATAGCCACCTAGTCTTAATATCATATTTCCTGCCTCCTAGGGATATTAGTTTGTGAGAACTAGATTGCTAGCTCTCTTAAGATAAAGACTACATTTGTTTCGATCAACTTGGACTTTGAAGTCTTTAACCCAGAACCTAGCACACAGCATTCCCTTGTACAGTTGTTGTATGATATAAAATATCTTGTGGGTGCATATGGCATATCTTTCCATACTGAAACCATGCAATTGAAGTACTGCTCTGCCCTAAATCTTTCATGCAGCCTGGTACCATAGGTGCCCCGATGTCTGCCATTAAACCCTCTACCTAAAGCCAGTTGTATGTCCCTGGGCTGTCCCTGAAGTCTTCACTTTGCCATCTGACAACTTATCCTCCTAGCAAACTCCTCTCCAAAGAAGACAGGAATTCATATCTCATGAAGTGTCTAGGAAGAAGATATGAAGCCACAAATGTGGAGTGTGGCCCTAGTATCCATTTTCATGATACTCTTAGAAGTTTTTTCTCCAAGCAGGCAAGGTTCTCCATCTTAGATGTCCATGCAGATCACTTTGATTTTCCAGCCAAGCTTCAGGGAAGAGATTACAGTTCAATTCTCTGTATTCTGAGAAGCTTCAAAGTCCACTCGCCAAGGACACTGATGAAGGTAAAGATTTTATCAAGAGCTTTGTGATTTTTTTCAGATCTTTTAGTGGCCTAAAGGGGAAAACTCAGGTAGGTCAGAGTATATATAACTAGGGGCTCCTGGTCACCACTACATGCTAAGAACCCAAACTCCCTGAGTACCTGGAGCCAGGAAAGAAGCATGAAGTGGCTTGTGCTCCTCAGGATGGTGGCCTTCTCAGAGTGCATAGTCAAGTAAGTATGAGGACTGTAAGTCTCATCGTATTCCTTTCTCAGATTTTCGTTTTCATCTGATTATTCTTCCACCCATCAGGATTAGAAGGAAATGGAATATTTCCCGAAGAGTCTTAAAGTTCCACTCTTACTTATTGAAGTAACTTGTTACAGGAACTGTGGATCCCAAGGTCTTGGTGTAGATTTGCATGGTTGCACAATTCTTGAAGTCCAGTCATGTCATGACCTATTGAAAATGCAACTCCTTGCAACTGTTCAGTGCACAGTCTATGCAGATGTCGATGTGGTCCTGTGGAATAGCACTTTTCTACATTTTATTCAACATGTCCTCTTTTTCCCCTGTCTGCTTCAGTGTGTATATGCCTGTGTCTGCATCTCTGTATCAATGTCATTTATCTCTCCATCGCTTTGGAAGTCACTGGGAGTGTATTTTTCTTTGTGTTGTTTTGTTTTAATTTTTCATTTGACTCATCCTTCCTTCTCAAGCCTCTGAATTTCCCTTACTTGTTCCCTATATCTTGGATTCTTCTTTCAACTCTCTCTTCTCTTTCAGTGTGGAGAAAGATACACTGTTTTATATACAATGTTTTATATCTGACAAGCAGTGTGATCACAGCCAACTCAGAAATGTCTTGCATTTCAAATTGCTCCCTTGTAAAAGAGGATGAGTCCCCCTTCTAACTCATTCCTTTAGGTTCTATGAGAAGGATAGATTGGGATGGCAACAGCAATGCTAATGGTTGTCATTGTTGAGACTTCTTATTTATCAGGTACCTTATATCCATCACTTCACTTATCCCAAGATATTCTATTTGGAGGGGTTGCATTGTTATATTCCACCATTTTACTGAAGGGGAGGCTGAAACACCACATGGTCATATGGCTTACCCAAGATTGCAGAACAGAACCTGCATTCAAATCTACATCTTTGCCACGGTATTTGCATAAAATCTGATAATAATGTGCCTCATAAAAATGATTAGAAAGTACACACAACCATTACAATCACAGTTATACCTTAACATCGATAGCTTGTTGTAGCATCTTGTTTTCTTTGTCAAATGCTTGGTGAAAAAATACCTCTAAGGAGAGTGAAGACCATGAGAAACACTATCAGTGGAAAAGACATGCTGACAATTTCCTGAAAGAGCATGCTTACAGACTGTCCCAGATTTCCTCTCGTGGCTCAAATCTAACTAGTTACCCCCTGAGAAACATCATGGATGTGAGTATTTGGGGAGGATGGTGCTCACAGTGCCCCATGGTGCTCTAGCCTAGCACTGGGGTTCATCTGGAGGTGCCAGGTATGATGTTGGTGTTGGGGTTTCTGAAGGAGGCAGAAACCCTTGAAAACAGGGACCCCCAACCAGAGATGAAGTCACTCTTATCCTCACCTGTTGGTTTTGGTGACTGGGCCCGGCACTTACCAGGTGGAAGGTAAACATCCATTTCTGTGTCAAAGACCTGTCATTAGTTTGAGGGCGATTGTTCCTTAGGAACCAAGTGAGCCACTTAGTTACACATGAAGAGTGAGCCATCACTGATCAAAAGGTAGAACCAACTACAAAGCAATTGTGAATCCCCAGGTAGAAGAATTCAGTTTCCACAGATGCAAGAACCACAGCAGTAAAAAGTTACTGAACCCATATTCCGTGTAAGGCCATAAGAATCTAACACTGTGGTTCCTGTTTTTAGATTAGACAAAAGGCTTATTTTCTCTTTAAGAATCCCCATGCCAGCCTGAGAGATAGGCAAAGAGTAAATACATGTCGAGTGAAAGGGTCACCTGTGCGGAGTTGATTGGATGTGGTCTGATAGAGGGAGTGGCTGGGGTTGATCCAGAAGGACCTCCTGGAGAAGGGGGTGCTAAGGCTGGGATTGAAGAGATTACAGAGCTTCTCAAATGAAGGCAACAGAACTTCCTTGGATGTCCAGTGGTCCTGGAGGTCCAGTGGTTACGCCCCTGAGCTTGCAATGCAAGAGGTACCACTTCAATGCCTGGTCATAGAATCAATATACTGCATACAATGTAACACAGGAGAAATATATCAAATGCAGATACCTCTGTGACAGAAGTCTGTGAGCTGCACAGTGGTTAGAAAGTGATCTCCAGATATGTGTGACACTCAGAGGTAACATCAGTGTGGGAACAGAGGGTAGCCAGTTCTGCACTAACCCACTCACTCCTTCTCCCTGTAGGTGCTCTACGTGGGTAACATCACCATTGGAACACCCCCTCAGGAATTCCAGGTTGTTTTTGACACAGGCTCATCTGACTTGTGGGTGCCCTTCATCTTTTGCACCAGCCCAGCCTGTTGTGAGTACAGACACCCCGTACCCAGACCAATTTTCACTTGTCCTGCTGCCCTGTTTCCACTCTTGGCACCCAGTGACACTCAGGCACTCTCGCGTCTGCAGCTACACACTTTGTGTTCAGACATTTCAGTCTTCCACCTTTCATCCTATCCAAAAGACTTTCAGCATCAGGTACAATACTGGAAGGATGAAAGGACTTGCTGCTCATGACACAGTTCAGGTAACATTGTAACAAATGTTGAATCAGGACTGGCTATGGAGTGACTACTGCTTGCAAAACAGATGCAGGACCATCTGGCAGGACCCTTCCTAGCCTAACTCACATAGTTATTGGTCATCTTATCCACAGGATCATGTCTGTGGGGAGGCAGTGCCCATGGTTACATATGAGCAAACAGATTAGCTAACCCAGAGAGTGGCTTGAGGTGTGGACTTGCAGCTCCTCTGCCCATGAGCAGTTCAAGGATCATTTTGCTGGGAGTGAGAAGAGGGGGGTAAAGCACCTACTTTTATATTCACAGACTGTTTGAGGCACTTTCAGGTGATAACTGGTTTAATCCTGCAACAACCCCACACAGCAGTTACTCTGATTAGCTCATGAGACATGTGAGGAAACTGAGATACAGACAGCAAGTGTCGTGCTGAGGGCACACATGTGATAAAAGGTGGAGTTAGACTGGCTTTTCAGGACTGAAGTTGCTGTGGGGTGTTTGGGGACAGGATAAAACTGATCTGTGGGCCCTGGGGGCAGTCAAGGGCTTCAAGTATCCAGAGCGGGAAACTGGACGCCTGAGAACTCAAGGGGCCTGACAAATGAGTTCTCAAATAGAGGACCCTTGAGAGTCTAATAAACCTATGGCCTGCCGTGCCCAAAGTACTTGAGTAGTTCTGCTCTCTCTTTTTCTCTCTCATACACACTCACACAAATACACACATACCCCCAAAAGTAAATTCCTCAGGCACTAATTTCATAGAACCCTGCAAACAAGATTGTGTTTTCAGCTTCTGTCTTCCTGGACAGATGCGAATCCACAGTACATTACAGAGAAAGCAGTCCATTCCTGTCATTAGCTCACAGTGATGCCAAAGAGAAGGCTCTCTTGCTCTCGATTCATTTTGTCCATAAGGTGGCGCCAATGGGTCCTGGCCTGACTTGGTTTCCCTACCCGTACAGAAGCCATGAGGCCAATTTGACTCACTCAAGTGGTGTTTTTCAGAGGGGCAGATGATTAAAACTCACAGCCTCTCTCAAATGGAACCCAAATTTCCCTCCCACCTTGGTCTATCTGTGGGCCACCAAAGACAGAGCCCAACCTCAATTCTTCACTGAGGATATAATGACAAGGCACCCCAGCCCAGTCCTAGCCCCACTTCATCTACCTGTAAGTGGGAACACTCTTCTCTCCCACAGACTGGGGACCCTAAATACTGGTCAGCCATTCAGTCTAAGCCTGGTGGAATCGAAGTTTGAGGCTATACCTTTTGATGGTATCTTGGGCTTGACTACCCCAACATATCCTTCTCTGGAGCCATCCCCATCTGTGACAAGCTGAAGAATCAAAGTGCCATTTCAATCAAAGAACCTGTTTTTGCCTTCTACTTGAGCAAGTAAGTCTGAGATGGACAATCCCTTTCTCCAAATTACTTGTAAGATGCTTTAAATTGCATGAAAATTATAGAACACTTGATAAAGAAGCATCCTGAGAGATAATCTAACCCAGGATAACTATGGACCCAGGGCCCAACTGGCTTCACCCCTGGCTTTTATAAATAAAATTTTATTGGAACACAACTCTACTTCTGGGCTCAAGACAAATAACATGGTCTAGGGGAGTGAGTGAGTAGGAAGGCTAATGGAAGGCAACAGGAAACAGGTTGAAGGAAAAGGCAATATGATTTGCTTATGAATTTGATAAGGAAGGAAGGAGAAGGATGGTGGATATCTTTCCTTCCTCATTAGCATTCCACTGGGAACCCAGGACAAGCTACACAATTTGTAGGAGCCAGTGAGAAATGAAAGTGTGGGACACAAAAGTGTGAGACCTCTTTTTCAAGAAATATTAGGCATTTCAAGACTGGGAGAGCAGAGGTGGGGTCCCTCCTGAGTGTGGGGCCCTTTAGACAGTAAAGGTCACAGGCCAGTGGAGCCCACTCTGGGTGAGCTGAACCCACACCCTTAGAACTCCCAGGCCTTGATTTTCCTGAAAAATTACAAAGTGGACAAGGGGAAAGCCAAATGCTTCAGCACTCTGTCCTCTGAGGGTGTTTGAGCACTCAGGTCGCTGGGGGTCCAGGGCATCTCCAGAAGACATAGTGGGTGGAGCCCAGCCAAGTGATTCAGCTTCTAACCTCCTCTGTGCCACTCATTAGCCAGTAACAGACCTCACTCTGGATCTCAATCTCTCCAAGACACTATTTCTGCATCTGTACATGGGGACCTTATTAGGACCTTGATGGGTGGACAAGCACAGCTCTCAGACAGTGGTGTTGTTACTGTCTCCCAAGGATCCCCCCCCGCAACTTGTCTCTACAGATACAAGCAGGAGAGCGGTGTGGTGATGTTTGGTGGGTGGACCAACGCTACTACAAAGGAGAGCTCAACTGGGTACCATTGATCCAAATGGGCAACTGGACTGTACACATGGATTGGTAAGCTTCTCCCTCTGAGGATCAGCCCAAGTGATGCTCCCACTAATTTTCATGGACACAGGCAGACACACACAATGCATTCTCAGACACACAGTCACACAGACATATACACCACCCACAACAACACAGACATGCAATCACATAGAAACACACAAGCAGACACATACAAACCTACACAGAGACACATAAAAATGTGCATAGCTAGTCAGAGACACACAAGCACACACAGAGACACACAGAAACACACATACAAACAAACACACAAGCACATAGATACACAAACAACCCATGTGTTTATAATCCCCAGGCCTTCTGAGCAAGGCTCTGACCAGGGTCCTGAAAGGGTCAAGACAGGTCTGTGCCACGGGGAGAGTGCTGCACCCACTGCCCTTTGAGGCGGGGAGCATGGTTAGAGGGCTCTACAGTGTGGTGAACAGAGGATCAGGGAAAATTTCTCCAGCCTGATATGATAAGCCAGTCATGATAAGATGACCGACTGTCCAGGGCTACATAGGACATAGGAAGTTCTCAGTACAGATAAATGTAATTTTAAAAACAGGGACAGTCCTGAGAAAATGGGGAAAACTGATCTGCTTAGGGAGCAGCTACCTAGCAGTGGAGAGAGGTTTGCTGCAGTCTTAAGACATGAAAGCAACTAGTAAAAAAGACACCCCACAGTCTTGGGCACACAGTGGGACAGGGGCTATAACAGAGAATTGGGAAGGTGGGATCCAGGAGTGACCTGAAGACAATAGGCGTAATTGACAGGATTCTGTGTGATACCCTCAGACAAAAGCTGGCCTGTTCTTTGGAATTTCTGTGGGTTAGTCATGTATTTCCTGGGCAGGGTCTCAGGGTCTTAGCTGGTTGTAGGAGCAGTGTTGGGAGACACCCTCTCCCAGAGCAGCCCCTCTCTCCCCCTACTATGAGAATCTGCTGCCCCTGCGAATCTCCATCTTCAATCTGTAAGGCCTGTTATTTGTTTTCCACCAGATACAGGTCTCTTCATGTTTCTTGTTGTTTTCTAAGTCTTCATTCACTCATTGAACAGACAAGCAGTGGGCGACCACTGTGTGCCAGGCACTTTAGGGAGTCAAGGAGTATAAAACTCCCCTTTCACCTAAGAAGGCAGATAGACATGAAGTGACTCGCCCACATAGTGAATAGTGGCTTTGGTACCTGCTAGACATGAGGAAGAGAAGGCACTGGCAACCCACTACAGTACTCTTGCCTGGAAAATCCCAGGGACAGCAGAACCTGGTGGGCTGCCTTCTATGGGGTCATACAGAGTCGGACATGACTGAAGTGAGTTAGCAGAAGCAGCAGCAGCAGACATGAGGAAGGGTCTACAGAGAGTGACCAAGACAGGAGACTGATAAACACCAGGGGAAAGACTTCCTGAGAACAATACAATTAAGGTCTAATCTGGAAGATGCGAAGAAATTTTCTAGTCCAAGTGGAGCGGAGTCTTCTAGGAAGAAAGATCAGCTTGATCTAGTACCTTGACAGGTACAAAAGATCCTGGTGTATTCAAGTACTTCATTCGAGGATGTCAAGAAAGATGCTGTGTCGAGAGCAAAGGAAAAGAGGGCAGGAGATGAAGGGCTGTTTAGGAGACAGTCAGGAAGGGGCAACTCTGGGGAGACTCAGAGTGACCTTGATGCCCACTTTCTTCCATTGTCTCTCAGCATCTCCATGAAGAGAAAGGTTATTGCTTGTTCTGGCGGCTGCAACGCCGATTGGAACACCGGGACATCAGCGATTCAAGGCCCAAGTACACTGGTCAATAACATACAGAAGCTCATTGGTGCCACGCCACGGGGTTCCAAGGTGGAGGGTCATGCCCCAGGGTCACTCCCAGTCTCCATACACAAGAAGGATCTCCAGGGCCAACCTCTCCCCCTCTCTCTCTAATAGCACTACGTTTCATGTTCTGCGGTCAATACCCTGCCCTCTATTATCTTCACCATCAACAGCATCAACTACCCAGTGCCAGCTCGAGCCTACATCCTCAAGGTGAGGGGACAACACTGAGGGTTTGTTCTCAAACTGGAGCTTGCAGGAACCCTTGGGCTACTGCTGGCAGGAGGGCGCCCTCTGGAGGCCATGTCACACCATTGCAGATGCTGCAGAGGCCTGTGGCTGGGCCAGTGCCTCCCACAAATCCAGTCGCTTGAGAGTAAAGGGCCGTGTGGGACACTGATCTTCCAGAAATAAATGTGGAGACGCCATACCATGCTGGCATAGTGGGATTCAGGGAGAGGGGAACACTAAGGCCCACAGTTCAATAAGAGCTTCAATTCAATCTGAACTCTTAGGTGCATGAACATGAAATTCAGCTCTAGCAGTCCCTGAAATAGGCCACGTTACAAGAAGAATGGCTGGGGACAGTCCCAGTGTGATGTCCCAGCATAAGTTAACAGTCTCCCTTCCCTTCTCACAATTTTCCTGGTTTGAATGATAAATTACATGGTCAGCTTAGTTCTTGGCTGTATCTTCCCCTTACTCTGGCCAGGTGCCTCCTTTGTGAGTTGGAGTATCAGACCCCTCTGTGTGATTTTGGATACTAAGGTGAATAAAGGGTGCACAGTGACTATTCAGGCCCGGCACTAGGTGGAGGCTTCATGTCAGCTCCCTGCGAGAGTTCAGAGCCGGCTGATGGACTCAAAGAAGGCTTTGAGGAAGAGAGGGAATTTCAGGAATTCTAAAACCACAAACTCATTGAGCCCTATGGAGGGTTTCTTGGTGCTGGGCAAAACTGCACTGGATTCCATGCAAATGGCATCTCAAGGTGGTCTTCACTAGGGCACTGGGGACTTACTAGGGGTGATGAGGGCTACAGACTGACCAGTGTGGATGGGGAACCAGAGTACTTTACCCACCCAAGCCTGGAGTGGCCAAAGAGGGTGAGTGTGAGCCGAAGGCGGCTTCTCAGGCTTCCTGAGTTAAGTCTTCAAGAAAATGTTGTGGGCACTGCTCCATTTAAGATGGATAACCAACAACGAGTTGCTGTATAGCACAAGGAACTCCACTCAGTTATATGACAGCCTGGAAAGAAGGGGTGTCTTTGGGACCAGGATACTCAGATACATACAATTGAGTCCCTTTACTGTCCATCTGAAACTCAGAATATTGTTAATCAGCTATACTCCAATACAAAATAAAGTTTTTAAATAAAGTATGGATTATGCGGACTCAGGAGGAGAACCAGCATTCTCTGCAGAGAAAACAAGGAGTAGGAGTCAGAAGGAAAGAAACAGGGAGTGAGGGAAACTAGGGACACATCTGTTCTTTTCTAAAAACTTATATTGAAGTGTAGCTGATCTTCAGTGTTGCATTAAGTTCTCCTGCACAGCAATATGACTCAGCTATACACATAGAAATATATTTTTTCTTATTCTTTTTCACGTGGTTTATCACTGAATATTGAATACAGTTCCTTACGCTCTACAGTAGGACTTTGTTGTTTTTCATTCCTCTGTTTCCCCATCTCCCAGTCCTCCACTCACCACACCCTTCCTCATGACAACAGGTCTTCAGCCTCTTTGGTTTTGGATGAACTCTCATATCCCCTGCTGCTGAGAAAACCCCTTGATACTTAACAAAAGAGGGAAATAAAACAAAGACTTGTGCTGGGTCTGGATATTGGGGAGAGTCACCAATAAGGGCTCATGCTGACTGGTGTGTGTCTCTGAATCCCCCAGGATTCTAGAGGCCACTGCTACACAACCTTTGAAGAGAACAAAGTGAGTTCATCTACAGAAACCTCGATCCTGGGTGATATCTTCCTAAGGCAGTACTTCTCCGTTTACAATTGAGGAAATGACAGGATTGGCCTGGCACAAGCAGTGTAAATGCTTGAAGTGGTTCAGTTATCAGTAAGGCCACTCCTAACATACACTCACTCACACTTTGACCACTACTTCCCAGGATGCTGGTAAACTGTATTTGGTGGTCTGCACACTCTATTCTCAGTAAAGAATAAAGGGTTTCACTCTTAATGGTGCTGAAACAAATGATTGCCTCTGTTTGTGTCTGGGAGTAAAGGATCTAGAACCAAGTCTGAATCAAAATGGAGAGGACCCCGACTCAAACTGGCTTCAAGGAAAAGGGAGACTCACTGAAATGATTCTGAGAATCCAGGACACAAGAATCAGAGCAAATACAAAGATCTCAGTGACTGGACCTAAGAAATCAGAAGTCATCAATTCTTTCTCACCTTCGCTCTTTCCCTTTCCTCTTTTTTGATGGTCTTAGCCTGGCAACTTTCTTCCTTAAGGCTTCTACACCTAGTGAGGGAGTCCAAGCTACCTGCCCTAGAGTTTTAAATACCGAAGGCATCACCTAGTAAGGAAAGAAGATTGCAGACATCAGAGTTCAAGGGTTTAGTATGAATGATCCAGCTCAGGTCACATATACAGCCTCAGATCAGCCATCCTGACAGGGACATGGGGTCTTATGACTGGCTTCACATGGTCTATGGCCCTGACCCAGCTGCACACATGATTGTCAATTACTTCCAGAACTACATGACTGAAGCTAGGGAAAGGTAGCCCCAAGGATAGTGACTGGCAGATACTCTAGGCCATGGAAGAGTTTGTGATGATCCACCAACTCCACCACCTCCTCATTCAGAGGAATTATAAGGGGTAGTGAAATAGACTCTCTTCATCCCACCTCAGATGATCTTATCACTGGGCTTCTCCTCCAGGGGATTGTAGGTGAGGTATTTCATGCAGAGCTGGTTCTCTCTTGTTCCCACACCCCAGTCACCAGCTCTCTGCCACATACGCCTCCTCTGTCCTTTCCAGTTCCACTTGGTAAGTATTTGCCCCAGTGGATCCCTGAGTCATCCCCCTCCTCCAAGGCCCAGAATGCCCCTTCTTTGGCCTCCAGTGCTGCTGGGGAGCATCCAACACATGCATCAGGAGACCCAGGGTACACAGAGAATTCAGCCTTTCTGAGATTCCTCCAGGGGTGGAGCTACAAACTATTTGCTTGGAGCTGCCATGGGTAGGCACTTTTGCAGTGGAAGCGTCTGCTCTTCCTATCTGGAGGGACTCAGTGGATGCCTCAGCTGAGACAGCAGGGGTCACAGGTTGATTTCCTTTCAGATTGACTGGTTTGAGCTCCTTGGTGTATAAGGGACTCTCAAGAATCTCCTCAAGCACCACAGTTCAAAAGCTCAATTCTTTGGCATTCACCCTTTCTTATGGCCCAGATCTCACATCTGTACATGATTACTGGAAAAATCATAGCTGTGACACTGCAGACCTCTGTAGCAAAGTGAGTCTCTGGTTTTTAATACATTGTCAAGGTTTTTCATAGACTTTCTTCCTTCCAAGGTGCAAGTGTCTTTTAATTTTGTGGCTGCAATCAAGGTCCAGAGTAGTTTTGGAGCCCAAGAAAATAAAATCTGGCACTGTTTCCACTTTTCCCTCATCTATATGCCATTAGATGGTGCAACAGGATGCCATGAATGTTGAGTATATTTTTGTGAATAGTTTTTTAAATGTTGAGTTTTAAGCCAGTTTTTGCATCTCCTCTCCTCTTCAAGAGGCTCTTTAGTTCTTTTTTGCTTTCTGCTATTAGGGCAGTGTCATCTTCATATCTGTGGATGTTAATATTTCTCCCAGCAATCTTATTTCCAGCTTGAGATTTATGCAGTCCAGCATATCGAATGATGTATCCTATATAGAAGTTAAATAACCAGAGTGAGAGTATAAACGTTGTCACGCTTCTTTCCCAGCTGTAAATCTTTCAGTTGTTCCGTGTCTGATTCTAACTGCCCCATTTTGAGCTACATACAGACTTTTCAGGAGACAGGTAAGGTGATCGGGTACTCCCATTTCCTTAAGAATTTTCCACAGTTCGTTGTAGTCCAGACAGTGAAAGGCTTTAGCATAGTCAGTGAAGCAAATGGAAATATTTTCTGGGATTCCCTTTCTTTCTCTATGATCCAGTGGATATTGCCAATTTGATCTCTGGTTCCTCAAACCAGTTTGTACATCTAGATGTTTTCAGTTAATGCAGTGTTGATGCTTAGCTTGAAGGATTTTGAGCATTACCTTGCTAGCAAGTGAGATGAGCACAATTGCATGATAGTTTGAACATTCTTTGGAATTGCCTTTTTTTTTTTTTTTGGAATGAAAAGTGACCTTTTCCAGCACTGTGGCCACTGCTGTGTTTTCCAAATTTGCTGAAATATTGAATGCAGCAATTTTACAGCCTCATCCCTTAGGATTTTTAAATAGCTCAGCTGGAATGCCATCACCTCTCCTAACATTGTTTGTAGTTATGCTTCCTAAGATCCACTTGACTTCATACTCCAGTGTATCTGGCTTCACATGAGTGACCCAAGCATCATCCCTATCCCATTCATTATGACCATTTTTGTACAGTTCTTCAGTGTGTTCTTACCACCTCTTCTTAATCTCATCTGCTTCTGTTAGGTCTTTGACTTTTCTGTTCCTTATTGTGCCCATCCTTGCATTAACTGTTCCTCTGGTCGCTCCAGTTTTCCTGAAGCGATCTATATTCTTTACAGTTCTATTATTTTCCTCTAATTCTTGCAGTGTTCACTTATGAAGACTTTCTTATATCCCCTTGCTATTCTCTGGAAGTCTGCACTCCATTGAGTATATTTTTCCCTTTCTCCTTTGCCTTTCACTTCTCTTATTTTCTCAGCTGTTTTTAAGGCCTCCTCAGGCAACCCTTTTCCTTCTCACATTTGTTTTTCTTGAGGATGGTTTTGGTGACCAACTCCAGTACAATGTTATAAACCTCCACCCATAGTTCTTCAGGCTACCAGACCTAATCCCTCAAATCTGTTTTTCATCTTCACTAATTAAATTGATAAGGGATTTTATTTAGGTCATAGCTGAATGTTCTACTGGTTTTCCCTACTTACTTCAATTTAAGCCTGAATACTGCTTGCTTCTGCCTAAGCATTTTTGGCACATAATCACCCACCACTCCCAGTGGGTGTGGAGCAAAACCACACAATTTGAGGACTGTTACCCTGAGTTTGTGCTTGGCTTTTCACGTGCTTAGCTGTGTGATATTGCTCAAGTCCCTTAACTTCAGTTTTCTCATCTGGAAATTGGGCACCATGATGATAGCTCCACCTTCTAGATTGCATGTGTGCCTTCTAAGAATAAGTGGCCCTGAGAGGTCTTTCTGGGTTCCTGATTCTGGAACAAATATGAATTATTCTGCCACCTGGGAGAGGAAATCTTCTGTTTAGAAGTTATGGCTACCATCCCCAAGGCTAACTATTGATTCGAGACAGATGACATCTATCTCTGAACCCTGACCCAGAACTCTGACTGAGCCTGTGCTTCTGTTTTCTGGGCTCACATGAGAGCTACTGATTACTGGCTCAGATTACTCTCTTCCTCAGTCTTACCAGTCAGCCTTTCCTTGTCAACTACTTCTCCCCTGAAATCACACTGCAAGGAGAGTTGTAATGCTTTCAGTCTCTTTTCAGTTTCCCACATCTCCAGCATAGCAACAAGTAGCTGTGATGACTTCTTGTCATAACAACAACTATGGCAACTGTTACAGTCCAATCTCAGCCTGTTAAATGAAACTATCCCCATTTGGCCCCTTATGTTTAAATTACCTACCGTTACCTTTGAATTCTTCCTATGCTTGCTGTTTAAGGATGAAATATGTATGGAGCTGATCTATTTTTCTTTCCCAAGCATGATTGCAACCATCCAATGAGGTAACCAGACATTTAGCCATCTAACTACCCACAGGAATGGAGAAAAGCAAACCACCCATCTTACATGTCTAGCTTGCCCCAAAACAACATTGAAGTGATCTGCTGAAATAATGTGATCCATTGGCATGTACATTCCAGAAGGGACACTTTTTCTGGATAAGTTTTCCACCTAGTACACAATGTCTACCACAAGCCTCGCCCTCCAGCAGCTGATTACCTAGTTTTTGTTGTTGTTGTTGTTGTTGTTGTTGTTGTTGCTATAGCAGACTCAGCCCAACCCCAATCCCTTTAAAATCCCTCAGTAAAATCTAGAGAACAAACTCAGTCAAAGCTCTCTTTTCTGCATAAAACAGTTTTTTTGTTTTTTTTTTTTTTAGAAAATAATGTTTGGTAACACATTCAAAATCTTGTGCTTCTTGCACTGGATTCAAGGCCCTGCAACAGAGGATGGGAAACCTCCCCTTCCACCTAAATCCTTCTCCACTCCAACCAGGACCAGAGCCTTCACTGGACTCTGTGTCCTCATTGGTATTGTTCAGTTGCTAAGTCATGTCTGACTATTTGTGATTACATGTTTGGCAACGAAGAAGTCTTCCCTGTCTTTCACTATTTCATGTAGTTTCCTCAAACTCATGTCCTTTGAGTCGGTGATGCCATCTCACAGTCTCATCATTTTATTCCCTCTCCTTCTGCTCACAATCTTTCCCAGCATCAGTGTCTCTTCCAATGAGCTGGGACTTCACATCAGATGGCCTAAGTGTTGGAGCTTCAACTTCAGCCTCAGTCCTTCCATTGAATATTTCTCTGCCACTTCCAAAACAAAACTCATGTTTCCAAACACCTAACAGTATTGAGCATTGATAAAGTTTAGTAGAACAGGGATCTTGTCCTCTGGGAAATCTCAACACTGCCAGCCTGCCTTTCTCTTACCGTTCTCTCCACCTAGCATAGAATTGCTTCCCTACATTTTCTCCAGCTTGAAACCACTTGCTGACCCATCATTGTCAGCTGTCCAGGAATTGTCCCTTCCTCCTTCCTTAAAGACTTCTGCCTGCTCCCTGATTGTCCTCTGTACATCAGTTCAGTTCAGTCTCTCAGTCATGTTCCATTCTTTGCTATATCATGGGGTGCAGCATGCCAGGCTTCCTTGTATATCACTAACTCCCAGAGCTTGCTCAAACCCGTGTTCATCAAGTTGGTGATGCCACCAAATAATTTCATCTTCTGTCTTCCCCTTTGCCTCCTGCCTTTAATCTTTCCCAGCATCAGGGTATTTTATAATGAATCAGTTCTACCCAGGAATTGGCCAAAGTATTGGAGGTTCAGGTTCAGCATAGGTCCTTCCAATGGACTAATTTCCTTTAGGATGGACTGATTTGATCTCCTTGCGGTCCAAGGGACTCTCAACAGTCTTGTCCAACACCACAGTTCAATAGCATCAATTCTTTAGTGCTCAGCTTTTGTATGATCCAACTCTCACATCCTCTCACAACTGCTGAAAAAATCATAGGTTTGACTATACAGACCTTTGCTCATAAAGTAATGTCTCTGCTTCTTAGTATGCTGTCAAGGTTTTTCATAGCTTTTTTCCCAAGGAGCAAATGCCTTTTTTTTTTTCCACAGCTTCAGTCACTATCTGCAGTGATTTTGGAGCCCAGGAAAATAAAGTCTGTCACTGTATTCATTGTTTCTCCATATATTTGCCATTAAATAAAGGAACTGGATGCAGTGATCTTCATTTTTTGATCTGTACAAACCTCATTAAGACCATCCTCAAGAAAATGAAATGCAAAAAGGCAAAATGGTTGTCTGAGGATGCCTCAGAAATAACTTAGAAAAGAAGGGAAGCAGAAGGCTTCTGAGAAAAGAAGTGTTAGACCTTGCAGTCTTTTCCTAGGACCCGTCGCTCCAAAGATCACCGAGACTCAGATTCGATGCAANTGAAAAACCATAGCTTTGGCTAGAACCCTACTTGGCAAAGTGATGTCTCTGCTTTTTTAATGTTCTGTCTAGGTTTGTTGCAGCTTTTCGTCCAAGGAGCAAGCGTCTTTTAATTTTGTGGCTGTGGTCACCATCTTCAGTGATTTTGGAGCCCAAGAAAATGAAATCTGTTACTGTTTCCCTTTAAACCCCCCGTGTATTTGCCATAAAGTGATAGGACCAGATGCCATGATCTTTGGCTCTTTAATGTTGAGTTTTAAGCTAGCTTTTTAGCTCTTTGATGCTCATCAAGAGGCTCTTGAGTTCCTCTTCGCTGTCTGCCATTAGGGTGGTGTCATCAGAGGCTGTATCAAACTCTTTGGGAGTCTCCGCAGTGTGTGGCGTGCTCTGCCTCATACCCAGTAGGGCATTATCTGGGAGACTGGCCCCGCCCCTTGTGACACCTCTGACACCGACGTCCTGCTGGGTGTGAACTTCCTTACACCTGCATGCTGACACCAGGTCTCTCCATTTGGGCCTTGTGATAGAGCTTGCTTTTCAGCTGCTAGTTTCTCCCCATTTCCTTTTTGCTGATGTGTTCCTAATATTGCCTTTTGTTAGCTTCAGGATAGCCACCCGTTAGACTTCCTGGCAGCTCCAGGTCCGGTTAGAGTCTAATACTGTGCTTACTTTGTTCAACAGAAAGATGGCATTCTCCTGCTGTAGAGGGCCAGGGCTCCTCTGAGTAGCACTCAATAGACACTCNAACAACAAAGCTCGAGTGTACCTCCGAATCCGGGAGTCAAGGGGATCTGAGATGAGCGAGGGATCCCGGATGAGCCCCCAAATGTTAGACCTTGTGGTCTTTTCCTAGGACCCGTCACTCCAAAGATCACCGAGACTCGGATTCGATGCAAACAGCAAGAGGATTTATTCAATCGGTGCGCTGGGGTTCAGTCACCTCTAGGGAGGGACGAACCTCAAACAGTCGTTATAGAGCATTTTTAAGCACAAAAACCACAAACAGGCGCGGCTAGGGTAGGGACAGTCTGATTGGTGCGCAGGTCCTGACCTTTACAGGGATAGGCTTGTTTGCTATCAGGCCACATTCCACAACTTCTTGGAAAGTCCCTGAAGGAAAAACAACCCCTGAGAGAGCCTAAAGGCCATATTGCATGAGATAAGAACCTGCCATATTAGCAAAATTTTAACTTGTCCTCTCAGAAGGACATACCCATCTGAAAGCAGAGTTCCAAAGAATAACAAGAAGAGATTTTTTAAAAAGCCTTCTTAAGTGATCAGTGCAAAGAAATAGAGAAAAACAATAGAATGAGAAATACCAGAGATCTGCTCAAAAAAATTAGAGATAGGGAAGGATCATTTCGTGCAAAGATGAGCCAAATAAAAGAAAGAAATGGCATGGACCTAAAATAAGTAGAATATATTAAGAAGAGGTTGAAAGAATATATAGAACTATACAATAAAGATATTAATGACCCAGATAACCACGATGGTGTGATCACTCACTTAAAGCTAGATATCCTGAAATGTGAAGTCAAGAGGGTCTTAAGAAGCATAACTACAAGCAAAACTAGTGGGGGTAATGGAATTGCAATTGAGCAATCCAGCAATCCTAAAAGATGATGCTGTTCAAGTGCTTCACTCAATATGCTAGCAAATTTGGAAAACTTAGCAGTGGCCACAGGACGGAAAATGTCGTTTTCATTGCAATCCCAAAGAAAGGTGATTTCAAAGAATGTTCAACTACCACAGTTGCACTCATCTCACATGCTACCAAAGTAATTTCTCCAAGCAAGTCTTCAACAGTACATGAAGTGTGAAATTCCGTATGTTCAAGCTGTATTGAGAAAAGGCAGAGGAACCAGAGATCAAATTGCCATCATTCACTGGATCATAGAAAAAGCAATAGAATTTCAGAAATATACCTACTTCTGCCTTATTTTACCATGCAAAAGCCTTTGACTGTGTGGATCAAAACAAACTGTGGAAAACTTACAGAGATGGGAATACCAGACTATCTTACCTGCCTTCTGAGAAATCTGTATGCAGGTCAAGAAGCAACAGTTAGAACTCAATTTGGAATAGCCAACTGGTTCCAAATCAGGAAAGGAGTACATAAAGGCTGTATATTGAATGAATGAAGAGTGGTTGCCCTTGTTACTCGTCATGAATGTTCTGAAGTAGGATCACATTTCCATGCCCTTCTGCGTGCCCACCACCCCCAGGTTCGCCATGACCATGGAAGATACTTCGGCCAGTGGAAATTGAGTATAGGTGATATGTTACTTCCAAATGGAAGTATTATTTTCTGTCCCACTAACTGGAATGCACATGTAATGACAGGATCTGGAGCAGCCAGTTAGACCAGAGGTAAGTAGCACAGGCGGAAGATGTGACAAGAAAGAAGTGGACCTTCATCTCTGTAGAGAGACCTGCACTAACATTGTATGAAAGAGAACTGAAATTGTGTTGTATTTAAGACAATGTTATTTAGGGTTTGTTTATAGTCGTTGAACCTGTAACCTAACACTCAGAATAACTGATTTTTGTGTTAGCCTTGTCTTGACATTAGGGTCTGAATGAGACAATATCTACTGATGTATACTTAGAAGTAAGTCAAGTGACAGACCTGCCCTCTGGAAGCGGTGCTCTAGTGTGGGATTAAGAAACTGAAGCGAGAACAAAGCCACATGGCAGGAGAGCTTCAAGATCTTGTAAGAACCCTTGGGAGGGGAATCTCAATCAGTCCTGATCTCAGGAGGTTACCTGAAGCAGGGACAATCCTCTATGAGTCTATTCATAAATAGGCCATGATGCCAAGTTTCACGTAAAAGTGATTTATTTCAAATTCCTTCCAGACTGTTTTCCCTTTTGATCCAGTGCTTAAGATATGTGTTTGAGACCTGGTTTGGGAAGACTACAAATTGAGAGGGTAACAGGCAGGAAGGCCAGGGATCTCCAAAAGAAGGAAACAGCCTGCAAGTGTCAGACATTTTTATCTCTCTTAAGCAACAAGAGGAAACAAACTAACAATATTTTTTCCTTCTCTATACAAATTTAAAGAGATTTCTCTTAAAATACTGTGTTGCCATAATGACACCTGGTTTCACCTGAAGTTAACTATTTTCAAACCTAGAGATAACCAATGCCTTTTTCTTATGGAAATGTTTATCTTAAGCTATGCTAATGTACTATGCATTTACCCCAAACTCTGTCTTCAAGTTGGTTCCTGGTTCCGCCTCTTGGCTCAGAACCTACTTGACAAACCAGTATATTGTACTCAGATATTGTTCTCCTAATCTATGTAAATGAAACTATTTGTATGGTGATATGCCCTTCTTCAAGATTCAAGTTAATCATTTTATGGCCCAGGATGAATCATTTGGTCCCAAAATACATCTTAGGGGGGAAGGGCCTGGTGCCATTCTGAGTTTTAAGACATTCCTTTCTTTCATTAACAGACTGCTAGTGACTATATAACATCCAGGTGAAGACTACTAGCAGGTGGGTACTTTTTCTGCCCCCTTCTGATGCCTATTGTCTAGCTCCTTTATACTTTAATAAAACTTTATTACACAAAAATTCTGAGTGATCAAGCCTCATCTCAGGACCCAGATTGAATTCTTTTCCTCCGGGGGCCAAGAATCCTGGTGTCTTTGTGTGATTCAACAACAACCTTTCAAAATGCCCCAAGGAAACTAGCCGATAGGCCAAAACTACTGAGTCTGAGTGCCTAGAGCCTGTGTTTTACATCAAGAGAAGCACAGGATTGAAAAGCCAGTGCACTGAAATTACAGAGTAGCCCCTACTTGCTGCAAACAGAGAAGTCCTGAGCAGCAATGAAGACTTAGTGCAGCCAAAATTAAACAAACAAACAAACAAAAATCTCCCAGAGAAACCAGTGAGGTCTCAGGGGAAGTAAGGCATGAAAAAAGATGAAACCAGTCTGGGTTTGATTTCATGCAAGTCATGGAGAGGGAAGCTACAGCCTGTTTTCACAGGGAACTTGGGATATAAGTTGTGCCTCAAATGTGCCCCAACCCAAGGCTAGGGAGCTGGGATTTCACTCTCCCACTAGTGCCTCCCTCTCATCCTTCAACTATCACCCAGCTGGTGTCCCGTCCAAAGACAAATCAAAGGTGACAATAGATGCAAAAAACACCAAAGCTCAGGAAAATGTAACCTCAGAAAATGTCTTTATTTCTGCACACGTTCTGCCATATCAAGCATAATATCTTAAATCCTGCGAGTCTAAAGAAATCCACGGGTCTCTACATGTAAACATTTAAAAAAATCAGCTTTTAATCTATATAGGTGTTTGTTTCGTTTACAGCATTGTATTAATATTGATTATATGAGAAATTAATTCCCTAATGCATAGACTTGTATCCCTTCTTTGCTAGATTCTTTTCCCATACAGGATATTACAGACTATTGAGCAGAATTCTTGTACTGTACAGTAGGTTTTTGTTGATTATCTATTAAATAAAGTAGTATACAGATATTAATCTCAAACTCTCAATTTATCCATCTCCCACATTGGTAACTATAATTATTGTTCTGATGGAAGGAAGTGTCTAGGCACTTTTTGGATCAGAGTCTGTGCTTGTAAGAGTGCAGTGGCCAGGGAAAGCAAGCCTGAGAGAGACTCATTTGAGATGATGCTAAATGTTGAGAAGGACCCGCTCATGCAAAAAGCTGGGAGAAAAGCATTCTAGATTTGGGAAGTAGCCCCTGCTAAGTAAGAAGGTAACCAACTTTAATAAATGGCTACCCTTCCACTGCCAATCTTCTTTCCATGCTTGGAACTTGGCCTACAGGTCAACCACCATGACCTCATCCCATGCTTCAGTTGTGAGTTAGCAGTAATGAGCCATGTCAGCCTTACCTAGAAGGGAGAACCTGGGGCTATCACGAGTCTGAATATGCTCTAGACTCAGGGACATGTCCACAAACTGGTTATCACCAGGAGCATCAGGTGCCAGGGGCACCACCAATGCCTCTGACTATCTCCATGTACTTATTCTCAGGAGTAGAAATGCCAAGGAACTGATAGAGCAAAGAAACAAGAAATGACCATTGTTTCATCTTGCCTGTGTGCTTTCTACGGTCCTTTGACCTCACTGCTCTCTGTCCAAAAACTTTTTCCTTTTTTGCTTCCTCAAAGGTGGCTTGTGAATTACATCAACACCTGATTGTGAAGCCTGGGGGCTGGAACTCAACTCACAGTCAGCTGGGACCCAGAGATATCCAGCCTTGTCCAGTATTTCTGTCCTTATTCTCCAACCAGGTTCATAAAGCAAAGTCCCTGAAAAAAACATAAGGGTGATTGCAATTCCCTCAAGGCCTTTGAATCTCCAAGTTCTATTTGGAGCATCAAAGAAGGAACACGTTCCCCTGCATCCAGGCTAGTCTCAGACCTCAGCCTCCCTAAGCCAGGGGTTCCCAAAGAAACATAAGACACTTATCTATGTTGCCAGAAGGCTGAGAACAGAATGCTTCTCACTGTGAATGCAGGTTCATGTTATCCAGTCACCCAAAGGTCTATGTTGTCTAGATGAGGAGTGGGAGCTCTGGGATTCTGAGCTGGGAGTGAGTTAGTTACCACCTGCACGACTACCTCCTGGGATCACTACAGCTGGGGTTCCCCCGCTGTGCCTAGGACCCAGAAGAAACAGTCTGCAGTATTGCTTTCCTGATGCTACAAGAAGGCAGGTGTGCTGATAAAATCAGAACCAGACTGAGGGGCAAAGGAACTTCCACTCTGGTGCCTGCAGATATCTGAGAGCTGCCAAGTAGTGGATGCAATTGAGTTTTCTTTTATCTTTCCCTTCCTGGAAGTCTCCTATTCTGAGAACCAGATTTCCTGGGTCCCAAGTCTTCATTAACTTACCTGCAGCTTTAGAGTGAGTCAAACCCCCCAGGGTTAGTTTCCCACCTCTTGGATGAGGGAGACTGGACTTGCTCCAGAACAGTTGTTCCAGACTGAAGCTCAGGGCCAATCAGTGGACAAGAGGTTCAGAGGTGCGTGTTGCTGCAGATGCTGAGGCTTCCTCCAGTGGTCAGGGGCTGTAACTGTCTGGTGATGTTCATGGGTCCTGGGATCAGTCTGGGAGTATAGACCACTTGGCACACAGCTGCTGTGACACCGAGGACCTTAGAGGCCTTACCCCCTGGAACTTACCATCATTTGGGTTCTGTGGGATGAGATCAGGTACTTAAAATCAGAAGTTGTCCATGGGGAAGTTTATAGATTCCTCAGCAGAAACCCAAATTAGGCTGATGAATCATCTCTGCTAAAAAATTCAGGGAACTACATATTCCAGGACTCTTAGACAAATTGTGTAGTATTTTAGATACTATTTAAAGTAGGTCATCTTTTGGATGACCTGCCAGTTGCTCTCTGGCTTGGGATGATACCCACCGTTAGAGTGGAATCAAAGGGCTCTGGGGGAGGCGGTCCCTCTCCCTGTGACTCAGTAGGAGTGAATACAGCTCTCTCCCCTCCCCATTTGGAGCAGGAATTCCAGCAGGAAGCATGTGACATCCAAGTTTAACCAGAAGACTCAGATAGGTCTGGTCCTCAGGTAGGCACTATTCTTTTCCCAGTGCTTCTTCCTTCCCTCCTGGGTCCTGTGCAAGCTGCCTACCTCCTGGTTCCTGAGTTCTGAATTCTTCTTCCCTTTTCTTGCAAATATCCATGCAGTCTCACTTGTGGCTTCCTCTCTACCCAGGCCCAATCCCTCACATGTAAATGGCTCTAAAGAAAGGAAAACCAAGGCGGTGTCTGCCCAGTTCATTTTTTCTAAAAATGTCTGCATTCCTTCTGCTTCCAGACCCTGTCTTGAATCATTAACATCCCCAGCTATATGACTCAGCTTAACAGGGTAATGGAGTTGAAGAATGGGGGGGAGTTGCTAATAAGGTTGTCAGGTGTGCAAGATGGTTTGCAGATAACAAGAGATGAGTTGGAATAAGGAGAATTTTGTCCTCCAACCACTCATTCACTGGGGACCTGCCTGAATCTGCTATCTTGGGCTCCTCAGGGTATCTCTAAGACAGAAATTTCAAAATGGACTTTCTATAAACTTCTTATTACAAAATGATTTCAAATATAATAAAGAAGAGTGTCATAAACCCTTTATTTGTCATTTGGCAACAATAACTACAAAACTAACCTCTTAGTCCCACAGGTTGTCATGGACTGGAGACTATACAACATAAAGGTGATGGCCAGTTGAGTTCTCAGTGAAGACATTCTTGGCTTGCATCAATCTTTCTCTTCTTATATTTTCTCACATGTGGTGGTTGAAGGGAAGGAGGGAAAGGGAGAAGAGAGAGAAAAATAGGGAGAGGCTAATCCCATCATGAGGGACCACCATCAAAACCCCATGTCAACCTGAGTACCTCCCAAAGGCCCTACTTCCTAATACCATCACATTGGGAGTCAATGGTGGACACAATTCAATCCATAGCAGCTATGCAGATCTGTTTTAAAATCTAGACAGGCACTCATTTTATTCTCTCTTTTACGTCTTATTCATTTTTCCTGAAGTATTTTAGGGACAAAATAAACAATTCACAAAATATACATTACCAGGGTCCAGCCCCATTTGCATCCAGGTAATCCTCAGGGGGACAGCGTTGGCGTCTGAAAGAGATTAATTAGAGATCTAGAGGGAGATAAGGAAGGAATGTTGCAGTTAAGAAAATAGAGGAGAGAAAGAGGCTGATATTCCTTGGTTTACACAGAAAGCCAATAAAGCTCCAGACAAGGAACTTGCTCTGTTCAAGCCCTCTCGGTCTCCCGAGGGAGTGAAGACACAGAGCGCCTTCCCGGCCAGGTCTTAGAAGCCCAGGCAAAAAAAGTGAACGTAGAGAGCCTCTGTGCTCCAAGGGATCAGCCTGGAAAGAGAGGAAAGGAGAGGGAGAAAGAGAAAGGATTGCCATGGGGAGACCAAGTATCATTGGGTGAGGTCCAAACTTTATTTTCAAGGGGGGTTTATATACCTTGAGCTGTACATAGAAATACAGAGGTCTCAGGTGGTTTACATCATCATCTGCCCAGAAGGCCTGCTAACATTTTTATGACCCTTTCTGATAATGATTAGTCAACCAGAAAACTTATTTTCTCTAAAGGGGATTATTCTAAAGTCAGGCGCCACTCTCAGAAAGCACTAGAAAAGGTTACATTCCCATAGGTTAAGGGTGAAGTGGGCTATAACATGGAAATAATTTCTGATGTGGTTAAATCAAAGGCTACAGCTTATTTTTGCACATACCAACTATACTAATTAATGTATGTTCTCAAAAACATAATGGGTAAGGGATATGGAAACTTAGCAGCAAATATTGGCTCAACAATGAAACCCTCCACCAGTACTATCCTATTAATTTCTTAACTCCCTGTAAGACTCTATATTTTTAGAATATTATAGGCTTCCCATGCCTCTCACGGTTGGGAGGCCATAAACAATCACATGTGTAACTGCAGGAGCCTGAACAAACCTGTCAGGCAGGAAAGAAAGTCATCAGAGGGGTTTGGATGGGAACACNTCCTATTAATTTCTTAACTCCCTGTAAGACTCTATATTTTTAGAATATTATAGGCTTCCCATGCCTCTCACGGTTGGGAGGCCATAAACAATCACATGTGTAACTGCAGGAGCCTGAACAAACCTGTCAGGCAGGAAAGAAAGTCATCAGAGGGGTTTGGATGGGAACACTCTATTATGCCCAGGAGAATTATTTACTAAAGCTCTAATTTGTTTTCTTCAGAGAAAGTTGGTCTGGGATAATCCTTGTTAATGTCAGAAGAGTGTAGTATAGCAGACAGTAAACAGACAGATTTTGGTTTTGGGGTAGATCCTCCGGCAGAGGACCCCTTGAGACTTGATCTGCCTTGCCCTGTTAGGCTCTTCCGAATGACCTTGTCATGGGTGGGATCTCCCATGCTGGCTCCCGGCAACACATAATGAGTATTTGGGGTAATATTGACTATGCCAACGCCTTTGACTGTGTGAGTAACAATAAACTGTGCAAAATTCTGAGAGGGATGGGAATACCAGACCACCTGACCTGCCTCTTGAGAAATCCGTATGCAGGTCAGGAAGCAACAGTTAGAACTGGACATAAAACAACAGACTGGTTCCAAATAGGAAAAGGAGTATGTCAAGGCTGTATATTGTCACCCTGTTTATTTGACTTATATGCAGAGTACATCATGAGAAACGTTGGAGTGGAAGAAACACAACCTGTAATCAAAATTGCTGGGAAAAAATATCAATAACCTCAGATATGCAAATGACACCACCCTTATGGCAGAAAGTGAAGAGGAGCTAAAAAACCTCTTGATGAAAGTGAAAGAGGAAAGTGAAAAAGTTGGCTTAAAGCTCAATATTCAGAAAACAAAGATCATGGCATCCGG
>SJYA01003140.1:0-32034 GCA_006410615.1 Neotragus moschatus | reverse complement strand
TGATTTATGTCAATGTATGGCAAAATGAGTACAGTATTGTAAAGCAAAACAAACTAAAAAATAAAAAAGGAAAAAAAAAAAAAAGAAACACCAGGAGTAACACACAAATTTGGCCTTGGAGTACAGAATGAAGCAGGGCAAAGGCTAATAGAGTTCTGCCAAGAGATGGCACTGGTCATAGTAAGCACCCTCTTCCAACAGCACAAGAGAAGACTCTGCACATGGATATCACCAGATGGTTGGAACCAAAATAAGATTGATTATATTCTTTGTAGCCAAAGATGGATAAGTTCTATACAGTCATCAAAAACAGGACTGTGATCTGAAGCTGGTTCAGATCATGAACTCCTTATACCAAATTTAGACTGAATGGAAGAAAGTGGAGAAAAGCACTAGACTAGTCAAGCATGACCTAAATTAAATCCTTTTGGACTATACAGTGGAAGTTAGAAATAGATTTAAGGGACTAGATCTAATAGAGAGAATGCCTGATGAACTATGGATGGAGGTTCATGACATTGTACAGGAGACAGGAATCAAGACCATCCCCAAGAAAAAGAAATGCAAAAAAGCAAAATGGCTGTCTGAGGAGTGCTATAGATAGCTGTGAAAAGAATGGAAGCAAAAAGCAATGGAGAAAAGCAAAGATATACCCATTTGAATGCAGAGTTCCAAAAAATAACAAGGAGAGATAAGAAAGCCTTGCTCAGCAATCAAGCAGAGAAATAGAGGAAAACAACAGTATGGGAAAGACTAGAGATCTCTTCAAGAAAATTAGAGATACCGAGGGAACATTTCATGCAAAGATGAGCTCAATAAAGGACAGAAATGGTATGGACCTAATAGAAGCAGACAATAGTAAGAAGAGGTGTCAAGAATACACAGAACTGTACAAAAAAAATTCTTCATGACCCAGATAATCATGATGGTGTGATCACTCACCTAGAGCCAGATATCCTGGAATGTGAAGTCAAATTGGCCTTAGGAACCATCAGTACAAACAAGACTAGTGGAGGTGATGAAATTCCAGTTGAGCTATTTCAAATCCTGAAAGATGATGCTGTGAAAGTGCTAAACTCAATATGCCAGCAAACTTGGAAAACTCAGCAGTGCCCACAGGACTAGAAAAGGTCAGTTTTCATTCCAATCCCAAAGAAAAGCAGTGCCAAAGAATGCTCAGACAACAGCACACTTGCACTCATTTCACATGCTAGTAAACCAATGCTCAAAATTCTCCAAGCCAGGCTTCAGCAATATGAGAACCATGAACTTCCAGATGATCAAGCTGGTTTTAGAAAAGGCAGAGGAACCACAGATTGTATTGCCCACATTTGATGGATTATCAAAAAGGCAAGAAATTCCAGAAAAACATCTACTTTTTCTCTACTGACTATGCCAAAGCCTTTGACTGTATGGATCACAATAAACTGTGGAAAATTCTGAAAGACATGGGAATACCAGACCACTTGACCTGCCTCTTGATAAACCCATATGCAGGTCAGGAATCAACAGTTAGAACTGGACATGGAACAACAGACTGTTTCCAAACAGGAATGTAGTACGTCAAGGCTGTATATTGTCACCCTGCTTATTTAACTTATATGCCGTGTACCTCATGAAAACACTGGGCTGGAGGAAGCACAGGCTGGAATCAAGATTGCTGGGAGAAATATCAATAGCCTCAGATATGCAGATGACACCAGCCTATTGCAGAAATTGAAGAGGAGTAAAGAACCTCTTGATGAAGGTGAAAGTGCAGAGTTAATATTTGGCTTAAAGCTCAACATTTAGAAAACGAAGATCATGGCATCTGGTCCCATCATTTCATGGCCAATAGATGGGAAAACGGTGGAGACAATGGTTGACTTCATTTTTCTGGGCTCCAAAATCACTGTAGATGGTGATTGCAACCATGAAATTAAAAGATGCTTAAACCTTGGAAGGAAAGTTGAGACTAATCTAAACAGCATATTGAAAAGCAGAGACATTACTGTCGGGAGCCACATTAGGCATTACTGACAAAATGGAGGCACGGCCTCTACTCCCTCTCCTTATCCCACAGGCACAGACCCGGAATGAAGGAGCTAGGTCTTGTGATTCTGACTTGTTGGTTTTTTGTTTTTGTTTTTGTTTTTTTCCTTTCCTTTGCTGGGTTGACTAAAAGAATATTAAGGTGCTTATTGTTCTCTAGAGGAGCATGAGAAGGCACAAAGCCTTCTGCAGTTGTGCTCAGAGAATAATTCATAAAATTAATCGTTGACATTTGTTCAAGAATCTTTACAAAAGAATGTTCCAGGATGAGTACATAGGCCACAGCTTGAGGCCATGGGAGGGATTGTTATTTGAAAATTATTTATGAAAGAAATGTTTATAGCAAAGGAGTTTGCTGAATTTAGGGCTTAGGAATAATTAAAAATAGTTAGAAGCTAAAGGTTTAAGGAATGTTTTAATGTTATCATATTTTACTATAGCTTATAGAGATTAGGAATTTTAGAGATATTAATAGCTAGAAGCCTTTTTAAGAGATAGTGAGATCAGGACACTAGGGGAAAACAGGATTTAGAAAGGTAAGAAATAAAGTGAGGTTTGTAGTATGTAGCCCAGATATAAGCACGAGTTACAATGTAATCACAAGTTAAAGTGAACACAATAATGAGAGAACTGCTGAAGCAGAAACTCTGCTTGAAAGGCAACAATGATTTATGGAGACAATGAATCTGGGTGAGGGGAAATGGAAAATGTCAAACCTCTGACCTAATGCTTTTGTCAAAGTATAAAAGAGAACCTAAAGCTTAAAATAAACATGGAGTCCAAGAAAGCTGAATGAGAGACTACATCTTTACTCGCCAACATGGCTCACCCCTTCAGGCTGATTTCCTGGCTGCTGGAGCTGGACTCCGGCAGGTGGCACCCAAATAAAGACATCAAACAGATCTGAAGGGTAAGTAACTTTGTGACTGTAATGTGGGGTGGTTAGGACTGTACCTGTGGGTGGCCGGCACCCCTCTGCAGTTTAGGCAGGGTGAGGAGGGTACAGAAGTAATAAAGAATATTCTCTAGGAAAATGGGTCTTTCTCCATCCAAGAATAGACAAATGTTTATTGAATTGTCACTTCACATGTTAGCCCATAAAGGCATTAAAGTAAGCAAAGGAAGACTATCTAGGTTTCTAATTTTTGTCCAAGAGCAATGCCCATGGTTTCCTGAGGAAGGTACCATAAATCTAAAAACCTGGCCTAAGGTTGGAGATCAGTTACATTTGTTTTATATTTTGCATGGGCCAGAAAAGTTTCCTGTAGATGCTTTTGCTCTGTGAAATATGATTAGGGACGTCCTGGACCCTCGGCATGAGGCTGTTAGACAGCCTATGGGAGAGGATGCAGTGGTAAATGTTGGGTCTCTGCCTTCTGCACAGATCACGTTTTCTGCCATTGATGAAGAAAAGGAGGGACATTGCAGGACGCTGCAGCCAGGCACCCTAGCGAGCCCCCTCCCCCTCTACACAAACGTTTAAAAATTTATCCACCACTTTCTGATTTAAGGTGATCACTGCCGCCTCTGTTTGCACCTCCCAGCGTCCAGGAGTTCCCCACTTTGCCCCCAAAGCCTCCCAGAGCATTGCTTGAGGCTGAGGAGGATGAAGACTTTTCTGAAACAAAAGAGCCTTTGAGGCAGATGCGTGGACAATATGCAGAGCGTGCTCTTAGGAGTAAACCTCCTGGGGGGGGGGGCCGCTCACCCATGCTATAAGGGAGGCAGAACAACAGGGAGACTTGGAATTTTCTATGGCCTTTCCAGTAGCTTTTACTTAGACAGAAGGGGATGACACAGAAAAAGGAAAATGGGAACCAATCCCATATAAGCTACTGAAAGAGCTTAAACAAGCCTGTCATGATTATGGGTCTACCTCACCTTATACACTTACTCTGCTAGATGCCTTGGCTGCAAGGTGGATGACACCATATGATTGGAGAACGGTTGCAAAGGCTTGCCTTCCTGAAGGAGAGTTCATCCTGTGGTTGGCAGAGTAGGATAAGTTGGCTAAACTACAGTCAGCAGAAAACAAAACCTCTAATGATGCACAGCTCAGGACAGTGAGATCTGCAACATCAATAGGAGATGGAGAATACGAATCTAACCTAGCCCAAGCAAGGTTGTCTAAGGAAGCACTTAATCAGATTATGGCCATAGGTATCTTTGCATGAAAATCTTTGCCCCCTTCAGATGGAAGATTTTCCACTCTGAATAGTATGAAACAGGGACCCAATGAGAAATATGAAGACTTTATGGCTAGATTGAAAACTGCTGTAGAAAGAACTATTAAGAGTACTGAGCCAGTAGAAAGTGAAAGTGAAGTCGCTTAGTCATGTCTGATTCCTTGGGACCCCGTGGACTGTAGACCCTCAGGCTTCTCCACCCATGGGATTCTCCAGGTAAGAATACCGGAGTGGATTGCCATTTCCTTCTCCAGGGGATCTTCCTGACCCAGAGATCAAACCCAGGTCTCCCGCATTGCAGGCAGATGCTTTAACCTCTGAGCCACCAGGGAAGCCGGGAGATATTTCTTAAACAATTGGCTTATGAGAATGCTAATTCTACCTATCAGCCTTTGCTTAGACCGTTAGAAGTAAAGGAAGGCTTTGGACTTACCTAACAGACCTGCCAGGAAGTAGGAACCTCCTTTATGCAGGGGGTTGCCTTAGCCACAACCCCCTTGAAGGGGGTTTCTCTTGAAGGGAGAAAGAGCTGCCCAGGTTATTCAGGGAATGAGAAAAAAAGATTAATCCTAATGGAGATGATTTTACAAATAAAAGGTGTTTCTCTTGTGGCCAAATGGGGCATTTTTGCTGTCCTACCAAGCAGGGACAACAATACAGACTAACAACAACCCCCCATGGGTGGAGGAGCCTGGTAGGCTGTAGTCCATGGGGTCGCGAAGAGTCAGATATGACTGAGCGACTTCACTTTCACTTTTCACTTTCATGCATTGGAGAAGAAAATGGCAACCCACTTCAGTGTTCTTGCCAGGAGAATCCCAGGGACGGGGGAGCCTGGTGGGCTACTATCTCTGGGGTCGCACAGAGTCAGACACGACTGATGCGACTTAGCAACAGCAGCAGCAGCAAAGGTACTCCCAATGCCAGAAGGGGTATCATTGAGCAAAAGGCTTTGGATCTAAATTCCATAAGGATGGGACTACACTCAGCCCCCAAGTACAGGCGAGTAATTTTTCCCAGTTTCAAGGAAATGGGCAGCAAGGGAAGCCCGGAGCCCAGACAACAATAGAGGTAGCCACGTTGAATCCCTTTATTCCCTTTGTCCTGTCTCAGAACTCCTCAGAGCAACCCCCGGTGGTGCAGGACTGGACCTCAGTTCCACCACCGCAGCAATATTAATCCCTGATCTACCAGTTACTCTGATTCCAACAGGAGTGGCTGGCCCCTTACCTGAGGGTATTGTAGGACTTGTGCTGGGGTGCAGCTTGCTCTCCCTCCAAGGAATTTCAGTGATGCCTGGTATAGAAGGTTCTGATTATACTGGGAAAATTGAAGTTTTCATCTCGCCACCTACCAAAACTGCGCAAATTAATAAAGGTCAAAGAATAGCACAGCTTTTGCTTTTACCCTATCATCAGACAGGAAAAACCTTGATTTCTCAAGCTAGGGGCCCCAGAGGATTTGGATCTAGTGATCTAGCCTTTTAGGTACAGGAAATTACAGCTTCAAGGCCTTTGAAAGATCTTTTAATTCAAGGAAATAAAATGTCAGGGCGGTTAGATACTGGAGCAGACATCTCTTATATTGCTGGAAAAGATTGGCCCTCATCCTAGCCAACATGCTTGACCAATGCTGGCTTGGTAGGAATAGAGTCAGTGCCCTCAATTGCTAAGAGCTCACAGATTTTGACATGGTCAGATGAGAAGGCACAAGGCACTTTTTGACCATATGTGATTCCTTCACTCCCTTTTTCTTTATGGGGAAGAGATATATTTTCTCAGATGGGAATACTTTTATATAGCCCAGATGAAAAGGTTACTAATCAAATGCTGCAAATGAGGTATAATCCTGATATGGGGCTTGGTAAAGATCAACAGGGAATTGTTTCTCTATTAGAGGTGGCTCCTAACAATAATAGAGAAGGTCTTGGATATTCAAATTTATCCTAGAGGCTGTTGTTCTTGCTGCTGACCCCATTACCTGGAAATATGTTGATCCGGTATGGGTGGAGCGATGGCCCTTAACAGCTGAAAAGCTGCAGGCAGCTGAGGATTTAGTTATGGTACAGCTGGCAGCCGGCTATATAGAGCCTTCTAATAGCCCCTGGAATACTCCTATTTTTGTTAGTAAGAAGATATCCAGAAAATGGAGATTGTTACAAGATTTGAGAGCTATTAACGCAACTATGGAAAACATGGGGGCCCTCCAGCCAGGACTCCCTTCACCAGTGGCTGTGCCCTTTCAATATAATGTGATACTTATAGATCTACAGGATTGTTTCGTTACCATCCCCCTGGCTGCTCAGGATTGTAAACGGTTTGCTTTCAGTCTCCATTCAGCTAATTTTAAACAGTCCTATAGAAGGTTTCATTGGAAGGTTTTGCCTCAGGGAATGAAAAATACCCCACCTTGTGTCAGAAATTTGTAGGCCAAGCTGTGCAAAATGTTAGAGGAAAGTATAAAGATTTATATTTGATACATTATATGGATGATATTTTGGCTGCTCATAAGGATAGAGCCTTGTTACAACAAATCTTATCTGAATTGATTGAGGCCTTGGAAAACTGGGGTTTAAAGATAGCTCCAGATAAGATACAAGTAAATCCTCCTTATTCTTATTTTGGGAGGGCATTAAATACCCATACTGTGAGTCATGCCCCTTTACAGCTGTGGAGAGATTGTTTACTAACTTTAAATTATTTCCAGAAATTACTAGGGGATATTAATTGGATAAGCCCACATTTAAGACTGACTACTGCAGATTTAAAACCTCTGTTTGATTGCTTAAAAGGCGATCCTAATCTCAGTTCTAAGAGAGAACTGACTAGTGAGGCAGAGTCGGCTCTTGTTAAAGTGGATGAGGTTTTAATTAGAATTAACATTACCAGAGGTTGGGATTTAATTATTCTTGTCACAGAACATATACCTACAGGACGCTTGTTGCAAGAAGGCCCATTGGCTTCATCTATCAGTGACCCCAAGAAAAATAGTTTTATCTTATCCCAGCTTCGTGGCACAATTAATTATAAAAGGTAGAAAAAGAAGTGTGGAACTTTTTGGAAAGGAAGAAGCAAATATAGTGATTCCATTCAATAAGGATCAATTGCAATTCCTTTTATAAAATAGTGATGATTTCCAAGTTGCCCTGATAGATTTCAGGGGTCAAATTTTGTCTCATTTGCCCTCAAGCCCCCTTTTGCATTTTTTGAAGACACACTCTGTGATTTTTCCGACAAAATTTTCTATTCAACTTCTGGAAGGGGCAACTTTAGTTTTCACAGATGGTTCCTCTAATGGTAAAGCAGTCACTATTATTAATGGAAAATCCATGTTCAGATAACTGAAGAAACATCTGTCAGAGAGCCGAGGTGAGAGCAGTTATTTGAGTTTTTCAACATTTAAGAGACCGAACCTTCAATCTTTTGACTGACTCCCGAGATATTGTAGGGTTGTTTCCTCATATTGAGACTGCTAATATTCCAGAAAATAAAACCATCATCTTCTCCTTGTTATCTGATTTACAAAAGGAGATTAAACATAGAGATAAAAAATATTTTGTAGGGCATATGAGAGCCCATTCTGGCATGCTTGGCCCTTTGCATGAAGGAAATGCTTTGGCAGATGCATTAACTAAAGTAATTGCTTTAAATTTACATGAAAAGATTGACAAGACCAAAAATTCTCACAAAATTCACCATTAAAATGCATCTGGTTTAAGCTATGAATTTCATATCCTTAAGGAGGCAGCTAGACAAATAGTCAAGTTTTATCCAAATTGCCCAACATTTAAGCCGAGTGCCGAAAAATTGATGCTTTTGAACTGTTGTGTTGGAGAAGACTCTTGAGAGTCCCTTGGACTGCAAGGAGATCCAACCAGTCCATTTTAAAGGAGATCAGCCCTGGGTATTCTTTGGAAGGACTGATGCTAAAGCTGAAACTCCAGTACCTTGGCCAACTTATGCGAAGAGTTGACTCACTGGCAAAGACTCTGATGCTGGGAGGGATTGGGGGCAGGAGGAGAAGGGGACGACAGAGGATGAGATGGCTGGATGGCATCACCGACTCGATGGACATGAGTTTGAGTGAACTCTGGGAGATTGTGATGGACAGGGAGGCCTGGTGTGCTGCAATTCATGGGGTCGCAAAGAGCCAGATATGACTGAGCAACTGAACTGACTGACTGGCCATTAGGAGTAAATCCCCGAGGCCTTAGGCCTAATGCTCTCTGGTAAATGGATGTAACTCATACCCCGGCCTTTGGAAAATTGTCTTTTGTGCATGTTACCATGGATACCTTTTCCCATGCTATTATAACCTCTGCTAGATCAGGTGAAGCAACAAGAGATGTAATCCAACACTTGTTTCAATGCTTTTCCAAAATAGGATTCCCTGAACGGACAAAAACAGATAATGCCCCAGTTTATACTTCTACTCAGAGAAGGCAGGGGCACCCCACTCCAGTACTCTTGCCTGGAAAATTGCATAGATGGAGGAGCCTGGTAGGATGCAGTCCATGAGGTCACTAAGAGTCTGACACGACTGAGTATCTTCATTTTCACTTTTCATTTTCATGCATTGGAGAAGGAAATGGCAACGCACTCCAGTGTTCTTGCCTGGAGAATTCCAGGGTTGCCATGCTCTATCCAAGTACTACAAGTTTAAAAATGTTTCTTTTATTGTTTGTGTTTGTTTTTTATGTGTCATTTGCTTGAAAAGCATCACAAAGCTATTAAACTACAGTAATATATAGCCATTTGTCTTAGTTGACTGTCTAAGAAACTTTGCTGGACTTATGAAGAAATTGGGATTTTTTTAACACCCTTTTGAAATGTAACTTCTTCGTACACAGGGGACTTACTGTCCTGCTAAGTCCTGTGGAACCAAAAGTGAGCACGTCCCCTACAGGTCGAAGGAAGTCACATTCTTGTTTGGGATTTTAGAGGAAACGTGAGATCTCCATAATTCTAGCCGTTTAAGTCTTTTCAAAAGACCTTGATCAGGACACACAAATACTACAGTAGAAATACTCATTGTGTTTCTACCCACTTCTAAAAAGTGTTGTTAAGTTGTCAATACAGGATCTTGTAAGGCTGGTGGACTAGATGGAGAAGTGATGTGAACAGAAATAAGGTAGGTGAAACAGGTAGGTCAGAATGTGAGGTAACAAAGAAAAGGTATTTAGAAGCTGAAGAATTGAGAGAGATTTGGGGCCTGAGTTGGAAAAGCAGTTTTCAAACCAAAATCCTATCTTGTTTTTATTGAGCAAGAGTCCATAATACCAGCCCAGTGGGGCAGGACCAGTACCAGTCCTTGGTCTATTAAGAACCAGACCTCCACAGGAAGAGGTGAGCTGCAGGCCAGTGAGTGAGGTTTCATCTGTATTACAGCTGCTCCCCATCACTCTCTCATCACCCCCAGAAGGGACAGTATAGCTTGTTTTCCTGGAATTGTTTGTAGTTACATAACATATGCTTAATAGAAACAGAGAAAGTATAAATATTGATGATTATTTTCCTTTCTCAGTGCTCAGAATGGTGAGTTGGTACCCTAGCAATCTATCACAGTGACAAATTAGATGTTGCCTATTAACATTTGGATACAGTCGGCCAGCTTAAAATTAAATATTAAAAAAACTAAGATCATGGGATCCAGCCCCATCCTTCATGCCAAATAGAAGGAGAAAAGGTGGAAGCAGTGACAGATTTCTTCATTTAAGCCTCTAAAACCACTGTGGATTGTGACTGCAGCTATGAAATCAGAAGGCATTTGCTTCTTGGCAGGAAAGCTATGAGAAACGTAAACAGTGTGTTGAGAAGCAGAAACATCATTCTGCCCAACAAACTGGTAGATGTTTGGCCTTTTCATGTGGATTTCTAAACTTTCTGTCCAGTCCCCATTGATCTTTCAAGTCACTCAGCTTTCTGCTCCTTCACGATTCCCAAGATTATTTTGTGCATTTCTTTACCTAGTCCTAAAACCAGCCATCTATTTAAGATTGTCTGATGGGAAATGTATTCAGAAGCTAGATGTTAGACCTCAGAATAGTCACTGTTATCAAGTTGTCACTGCTTCTAGGCTTTACAATGATCAGAGGAGGAAGTACATATTTTCCTTAAAAATTAGTATTAAAAGAAATATAATTAGTTGGTAAAAACATATGCTTTCAGTTCAGGATTTAAGACAGCAAGGTTTGAATTAAACTTCTATATATTATGTGTGAACCTCTTTTTCTAGCCACTGAAAGGCTTACTTCAAAACATTAGTTTTAATTATTGTCTTGCTTTTACCTGTTAATATACATACTATTCTTTCACAATAACAGAATCAATCAATAAGTTGTTGAATTATTGCTCACCAAAGCTGCAATGACAGTGCAGATGCATGGTGGAGAGGAACTACTCCACATCCAAATCAGGGGCGGCAGTGCGGGGGGGTCCAGCCTCCGCGGGGGTCCAGGGGACTGGCGGGATGAACGGTGTTGGCGGAGAGATGGAGACTGGCCTCAAGGACACAGCCAATTAAGCACAATNATGTAAGAAACAAATCGTCAGTCTATATTCCATACAGGATACAGGATGCTTGGGACTGGTGCATGGGGATGATCCAGAGAGTTGATATGGGGTGGGAGGTGGGGGGGGTTCAAGATTGGGAACTCATGTACACCTGAGATGGAAAAAAATAAAAAATAAAAAGAAATTTAAGGAAAAAAAGTAAAAAAAATAAAAACAAGGTAAGTCCTAAGCAAATGGAGAAAACTGATCTCCTTAGGGAGCAGCTACCCAACAGTGGAGAGAGGTTGGCTGCAGTCTAAAGACTTGAAAGCAGCTAATAAAAAAGACACCCCACATACATTGGCACACAGTTGGGCAGGGACTATTACAGAGAATCCAGGAATGGGGGATCCAGGAGTGACCTGAGGACAAGAGGCTTAACTGATAAGATTCTGGGTGATACCCTCAGACAAAAGCTGACCTGTCCTTTGGAGTTTCTGTGGGTTAGTCATATATTTCCTGGCCAGGGTCTCAGGTCTGAGCTGGTTGTAGGAGCAGTGCTGGCAGACACGCTTTCCCAGAGGAGCCCCTCTCTCCCCCCATTATGATGATCTACTCACCCTGCGAATCTCCATCTTCCCTCTGTGGTTGACCCATTATTGGTTTCCCACCAGATACAGCTCTCTGGATATTTCTCATACATAATTTTCACAGTCTTCATTCACTCACCAAACAGACAAGCATTGGGCATCCAATGTGTGCCAGGCACTTTAGGGAGGAAATGAGAATAAAACTTGCCCTCACATCTAAGAAGGCAGGTGCACAAGAAATGATACACATACATAGTGAATTGTGACTTTGATCCAGTATGTATGTGTGTCATAAGCATGTACCAAAGACACAATTCACTATGTGTGTTTCATTTCTTGTGCATCTGCCTTCTTAGATGTGAGGGTGACATAGTGAATTGTGACTCTGGTACACGCTAGACATGAGAGGCACCCCAGTCCAGTACACTTGCCTGGAAAATCCCATGGACAGAGGAGCCTGGTAGGCTGCAGTCCATGGAGTTGTGAAGAGTCAGACATGACTGAGCGATGTCACATTCACTTTCATGCATTTCAGAAGGAAATGGCAACCCATTCCAGTATTGCTGCCTGGAGAATCCCAGGGACTGGAGAGCCTGATGGGCTGCCATCTATGNAATCCCATGGACAGAGGAGCCTGGTAGGCTGCAGTCCATGGAGTTGTGAAGAGTCAGACATGACTGAGCGATGTCACATTCACTTTCATGCATTTCAGAAGGAAATGGCAACCCATTCCAGTATTGCTGCCTGGAGAATCCCAGGGACTGGAGAGCCTGATGGGCTGCCATCTATGGGGTCACACAGAGTCAGACACGACTGAAGTGACTTAGCAGCAGCAGCATACATGAGAAAGGGTCTACAGAAAGTAACCAAGACAGGAGACTGATAAATACCAAGGGAAAGACTTCCCTGAATCAGTAACAATTAAGCTGGAATCTGGAAGATGAGAAGAAATTTGGTAGTCAAAGGGGAGGGGACTCTTCTAGGAAGGAAGACTAGCTTGTGTCAAGATACAAAATATCCTGGTGTATTCAAGTACTGCATTCAAGGATGTCAAGGAAGGTGCCATGTGGAGAGCAAAGGAAAAGAGTCAGCGCAAAAGATGAAGGGCTGTTTAGGAGACAGTTGGGAAGGGGGCACCTCTGGGGAGACTCAGAGTGACCTTGATGGCTGCTTTGTCACACTGTCTCTCAGCATCTCCATGAAAAGAAAGATTATTGTTTGTTCTGGTGGCTGCAAAGCCCTTGTGGACATTAGGACATCACTGCTCCCTGGCGCAAGAAGACTGGTCAGTAACATCCAGAAGCTCATGGACACCATGCCACAGGGTTCCGAGGTGAAGAGTCATGCCCCAAGATCACTCCCAGTCTCCACACACAAGAAAGATCTCCAGGGACAACTTCTCTCCCTCTCTCCCTAACAACACTATGTTTCATGTTTTGGGGTCAATACCCTGCCCTCTATTATATTCACTATCAACAACATCAAATACCTAGTGCTAGCTCAAACCTACATCCTCAAGGTAAGGGGAGAACCCTAAGGGTTGGTTCTCAAATAGGAACTTGCAGGAACCTTTGGGCTGCTGCTGGCAGGAGGGCGCCCTCTGCAGGCCACCTCGCATTATTGCAGATGTTGATGAGCCCTGTTGCTCGGCCAGAGCCTCCCACAAAAACAACCACTTGAGAGTAAATGGCCGTCTGGGACACTGTTCATCCTGAAAGAACTGTGGAGACGCCACACAATGCTGGCATGGTGGGAGTCACAAGGAGAGGGGACCACTATGGTCCTCAGTCCTCAAAGAGCTACAATTCAATCTGAACCCTCAGATACATGAACACGAAACTCAGCTCTAGCAGTCACTGACATAGGCCCTGAGAAAAGGAGAATGACTGAAAATTCTCCCAGTGTGCTCTCCCACCATAGGGATTAACAGTCTCCCTTCTCTTCTCGCAGTTTTCCTGGTTTGTATGATAAATTACATGGTCACCCTAGTTCTCAGATGCATCTTCCCCTTGCTCTGGCCAGGTGCCCCCTTTGTGAGTTGGGATACCTCTGTGGGGAGGATGGATGCTAATGTGAATAAAGGGTTCACAGTGACTGCTCAGCTCTGGCACAGGGTGGAGGCTTTATGTCAGCTCCCTGTAGGAGTTCAGAGCTGGCTGATGGGCTCAAAGAAGGCTTTGAGGAAGGCATGGAATTTCAGGAATTCTAAAACTGTATTAAACTCATGGAGCCATGTAGAGAGTTGTTTGGTTCTCGGCAAAACTGCACTGGATTCCATGCAAGTGGCATCCCAAGGTACTCTGCACTGGGGTGCTGGGGATTTACTCGGGGTCATGAGGGCTACAGACTGACTGGTGGGGATGGGGAACCAGAGTAAGTTACCCAACCAAGCCTGGTGTGGCTAAAGAGGATGAGTGTGGGCTGAAGGAGGCTTCCCAGAGTTCCTGAGTTAAGCCTTCAAGAATGTGTTGTGGGCACTGCTCTAAGATGGATAAACAACAAGTTACTTTGTAGCACAGGGAACTCTGCTCATTTATATGACAACCTGGATGGGAGGGGTATCTTTCAGACCTCGATACCTGGATACATACAGTTGAGTCCCTTTACTGTCTACCTGGAACTCAAGAATATTGTTAATCAGCTATACTCCAATACAAAATGAAGGTTTTTTTTTTTTTAATATAAAGTTTGGATTGTGGGTATGCAGAAGGAGAACCGGCAGAGAAAACAAGGAGCAGGAGTCAGAAGGAAAAAAACAGAGAGTGAGAACTATGGACATTCTTGTTCTTTCCTAAAAATTTTATTGAAGTATGGCTGATCTTCAGTGTTGCTTTACGTTCTTCTGTACAGCAATGTGACTGTTACACATATAAAACTATAAATTCAGTAAAGAATGTATAATATTTTTCATGAAGTTTATCACTGGAGATTGAATATGGTTCCTTATGCTCTACAATAGGAGTTTGTTTCTTATCATTTTGCTGTATCCCCAGCTCCCAGTCCTCTCTCCCAGATACCCTTCCTCATGGCAACTGCATGTCTTGTCCCTTTTTGATTTTGGATGAACTCTCACATTCCCTGCTGTGCATAAAACCTCTTGATACTTAGCAAAAGAAGGAAGTAAAACCAAGAATTGTGCTGGGTCTTAATATTGGCAGGAGTCGCAGGTAAGAGCTCAGGCTGACTGGTGTGTGTCTCTGACTCCCCCAGAATTCTAGAGGCCACTGCTATACCACCTTTAAAGAGAAAACTGTGAGGATATCTACAGACCTGGATCCTGGGTGCCATCTACCTGAGGCAGTACTTCTAGGTTTATGATCGAGGAAATGACAGGATTGGCCTGGCACAGGCAGGGGAAATGCTTGGTGTGGTTCAGGAATCAGTAAGGCCACTCCAAGCAAACACTCAGTCAAGGATGAGTGTGGTGAACTCCTGCCAAGGATGGTGGTGAACTGTATTTTGTGGGCTGCAAACCTGTTCTCATTAAAGAATAAAGGGTTTCACTCATAATGGTGCTGAAACAAATGGGTGTCTATATTTGAGTCTGAGAGGTGTATAATGATCAAGAAGGATCTAGAACAAAGTCTGAATCGCAGTTGAGAAGAGCCCACCTCCAACAGGCTTCAAGGAAAGGGGAGACTCATTGAAATGGCTCTGAGAATCCAGGACACGAGACTCAGAGTAAATACAAATATCTCAGTGACTGGACCCAAGAAATCAAAAGTCATCAATTCTCTCTCACCCTCACTCTTTCCCTTCCTTCTTCTTTGATGGTCTTAGACTGAAAACTTTCTTGCTTAAGGCTTCTACACGTAGTGAGGGAGTCCAAGCTACATGCCCTAGGGTTTTATATCCTGAAGACATCTCCTAGTAAGGAAAGAAGCTCGGAGCCATTAGAGTTCAAGGATGTTCTCTGAATGATCCACCTCAGTTCACTTGTACGGCCCTAGATCAGCCATCCTAGCATGGCCATGGGGTCCTATGATTGGCTTTGCATGGTCATTGACCCTGACCCAGCAGCACACATGACTGTAAATTTCCTCCAGAACTACATGACTGAAGCTGAGGAGAGGCAGCCCAAGGATAACGACTGGGGGATGGTCTAGGCCATGGAAGAGCTTGTGATGACCCACCAACTCCACCTCCACCTCATTCAGAGGAATTATAAGAGGTTATGAAATGGACTCTCTTCATCTCATCTCAGATGATCTTATCACTGGGCTTCTCCTCCAGGGGAGTTTGGGTAAGGTATTTCATGCAGAGCTGGTTCCCTTTTGTTCCCACACCCTAGTCACCAGCTCTCTGCCACATATGCCTGCTATGTCCTTTCCAATCCTACTTGGTGAGTGGTGGCCCCAGTGGATCCCTGAGCCATCCCCCTCCTCCAGGGCCCAGAATGCCCCTTCCTTGGCCTCCAGTTCTGCTGGGGAGAATACAATGCATGTATCAGAGGACCCAGAGCTCACAGACCCTTCAGTCTTTCTGAGCTTCCCCCAGGGGTGGAGCTACAAACTATTTGCTTGGAGCTGCCATGATCAGGCACTTTTGCAGTGGAAGCATCCGTTCTTTCCATCTGGAGACCCTTAGTAGATGCCTCAGCTAAGACATCAGGGGTCAGAAGTTGATTTCCTTTCAGATTGACTGGTTTGATCTTGTTGTATAAGGGACTCCCAAGAATCTTCACAAGCACTGCAGTTGAAAAGCTCAATTCTTTGGCTTCACCCTTTCGTATGGTCCAAATCTCACATGTGCACATTATTACTGGAAAAACCAAAGTTTGAAACTACAGACCTCTGTAGCAAAGTGAGTCTCTGCTTTTTAATACACTGTGCAGGTTTTTCATAGCCTTTCTTCCTTCCAAGGAACAAGTGTCTTTTAATTTTGTGGCTGCGGTCAAGGTCCATAGTGATTTTGGAGCCCAAGAAAATCAAATCTGCCAGTTTCCACTTCTCCCTCATCTATATGCCATGAAGTGGTGGGACTGGATGCTATGAATGTTGAGTGTCTTTTTCTGAATAGTTTTTTGAATGTTGAGTTTTATGCCAGCTTTCTTCATCTCCTCTCCTTATCAATTGGTCTTTATTTCTTTGCTTTTTGCTATCAGTGTGGTGTCATCCTCATATCTGTGGATGTTGATATTATCCCAGTAATCTTGATTCCATCTTGGAATTTATGCAGTCCAGCATATCGAATGATGTATCCTACATATAAGTTCAATAACGAGAGTGACAATGTATACCTTGTCATGCTCCTTTCCCAATTTTAAATCTTTTAGTTGTTCTGTGTCTGATTCTAACTGCCACTTTTTAACCTACCTACAGACTTTCAGGAGACAGGTAAGGTGATCTGCTACTCCCATTCTCTTAAGAATTTTCTACAGTTTGTTGTGGTCCACACAATGAAAGTCTTTAGCATAGTCACTGAAGCAGATGTAGATGTTTTTCTGGAATTCCCTTGCTTTCTCTGTGGCCCAATGGATGTTGGTAATTTGATCTCTGGCTCATCAAACCAGTTTGTACATCTGGAAGTTCTTAGTTCATGTATTGTGAAGCTTAACTTAAAGGATTTTGAGCATTACTTGCTAGCAAGTGAGATGAGCGCAACTGCCTGATAGGTTGAACATTCTTTTGGAATTGACTTTCTTTTGGATTGGAAAGAAAACTGACTTTTTCCAGCACTGTGGCCACTGCTGAGTTTTCCAAATTTGCTGACATATTGAATGCACCACTTTTTCAGTCTCATTCTTTAAGATGTTTTAAACAGCTCAGCTGGAATTCCATCACCTCCTCTAGCTTTGCTTGTAGTGATGCTTCCTAAGGCCCACTTGACTTCATGCTCTAGTATATCTGGCTTTACATAGGTGACCCCAACATCATCTCTATCCAGGTCATTATGACCATTTTTGTATAGTTCTTCTCTGCATTCTCGCCACCTCTTCCTAATTTTATCTGCTTCTGTTAGGTCTTTGACTTTTCTGTCCTTTATTGTGCCCATCTTTGCATGAAGTATTCCTATGATATCTCCAATTTTCCTGAAGAGATCTATACTCTTTACAATTTATTATTTTCCTCTAATTCTTGCACTTTTCTTTTCTTTTTTTCTTGCACTTTTCACTTACAAAGACTTTATTATCTCTCCTTGCTCTTCTCTGGAAGTCTGCATTTCATTGGGTATATCTTTCCCTTTCTTGTTTGCTATTCTCTTCACTTATTTTCTCAGCTGTTTTCGAGGCCTCCTCAGGAAACCACCTTGCCTTGTCATATTTGTTTTCCTTGGGGATGGTTTTGGTCACCACTTTTTGTACAATGTTAGAAACCTGCATCCATAGTTATTCAGGTTACCAGACCTAATCCCTTGAATCTATTTTTCATCTCTACTGTATAATCATAAGGGATTTGATTTAGGTCATAGCTTAATGGTCCAGTGGTTTTCCTTACTTTCTTCAATTGAAGCCTGAATATTGCTTGCTTCTGCCTAAGTAATAGTGCCAGATTACCATGCACCCATCCCAGTGGGTATGGAGCAAAAAACACAATTTGAAGAATATACAGTGGAAGTGAGAAATAGATTTAAGCGACTAGATCTGATAGACAGAGTGCCTGATGAACTATAGACGGAGATTTGTGACATTGTACGGGAGACAGGGATCAAGACCATTCTCGTGGAAAAGAAGTGCAAAAAGCAAAATGACTGCCTAAGAAGATGTTACAAATAGCTGTGAAACTAAGAGAAGCAAAAAGCAAAGGAGAAAAGGAAAGATATAGGCATCTGAATGCAGAGTTGCAAAGACTAGCAGGGAGAGATAAGATAGCCTTCCTCAGTGATCAATGCAAATAATAGAGGAAAAAAACAGAATGGGAAAGACTAGAGATCTCTTCAAGAAAATTAGATATACCAAGGGAACATTTCATTTAAAGATGGGTTCGATGAAGGACAAAAGTGGAATGGACTTAACAGAAGCAGAAGATATTAAGAAGAGATGGCAATAATACACAGAGGAACTGTACAAAAAAGAGCTTCATGACCCAGATTATCACGATGGAGTAATAACTCACCTAGAGCAAGACATCCTGGAATGTGAAGTCAAGTGGGCCTTAGAAAGCAATACTACAAACAAAGCTAGTGGAGGTGATGGAATTCCAGTTGAGCATTTCAAATCCTGAAAGATGATGCTGTGAAAGTGCTGAACTCAATATGTCAGCAAATTTGGAATCTCAGCAGTGGCCACAGGACTGGAAAAGGTCAGTTTTCATTCCAATCCCAGAGAAAGGCAATTCCAAAGAAGGCTCAGACTACCACTCAATTGCACTCATCTCACATGACAGTAAGGTAATGCTCAAAATTATCCAAGCGAGGCTTCAGCAGTACATGATCCATGAACTTCCAGATGTTCAAGCTGGTTTTAGAAAAGGCAGAGGAATCAGAGATCAAATGCCAACATCTGCTGGATCATTAAAAAAGCAAGAGAGTTCCATAAAAACATCTATTTCTGCCTTTTGACTATGCCAAAGCCTTTGACTGTGTGGATCACAACAAACTGTGGAAAATTCTGAGAGAGATGGGAATACCAGACCATCTGACCTGCCTGTTGAGAAACCTGTATGCAGGTCAGGAAGCAACAGTTAGACTGGACATGGAACAACAGGCTGGTTACAAATAGGAAAAGGAGTAGGTAAAGGCTGTATATTGTCATCCTGCTTATTTACCTTATATGCAGAGTACATCATGTGAAATTCTTGAATAGAAGAAGCAAAAGCTGGAATCAAGATTTCCACAAGAAATACCAATAACCTCAGATATGCAGATGACACCACTCTTATGTCAAGAAGTGAAGAGGAACTAAAAAGCCTCTTGATGAAACTAAAAAAGGATAGTGAAATAGTTGACTTAAAGCTCAACACTCAGAAAACAAAGATCATGGCATCTGGTCCCATCGTTTCACGGGAAATAGATGGGGAAACAGTGGAAACAGTGTCAGACTTTATTTTGGGAGGCTCCAAAATAACTGCAGATGGTGACTGTGGCCCTGAAATTAAAAGACGCTTACTTTTGGAAGGAAATTTGTGATCACCTTAGATAGCATATTCAAAAACAGAAAGATTATTTTGCCAACAAACGTCCGTCTAATCAAGACTATGGTTTTTCCAGTGGTCATGTATGGATGTGAGAGTTGAACTGTGAAGAAAGCTGAGCACCAAAGAATTGACGCTTTCGAACTCTGGTGTGGGAGAAGACTCTTGAGAGTCTCTTGGACTGCAAGGAGATCCAACCAGTCCATCCTAAAGGAGATCAGTCCTGGGTGTTCATTGGAAGGACTGATGCTGAAGCTGGTTATTGGAAGGACTGATCTGAAGCTGAAACTCCAATACTTTGGACACCCAATGCGAAGAGTTGACTTATTAGAAAAGACCCTGATGCTGGGAGGGATTGGGGGAAGGAGGAGAAGGGGACGACAGAAGATGAGATGGCTGGATGACAAGCCCATTCGATGGACATGAGTCTGAGTGAACTATGGGAGTTGGTGACGGATAGGGAGGCCTGGTTTGCTGTGATTCATGGGGTCACAAAGAGTCAGACATGACTGAGTGACTGTACTGAACTGACCCTAGGTTTGTTCTGGCATTTCACATACTTAGCTGTATGACCTTGATCAAATCCCTTAATGTCAACATTTTCATCTGGAAAATGGACTCCATCATGATACTTCAACATTTTAGATTGCATACGTGCCTGCAAAGAGCATGTGGCTCCAAAAGGGCTTTCTGGGTTCCTAAGTCTGGAACAAATATGAATTATTCTGCCACCTGGGGAGAAGGAAATCTTCTGTGTAGAGGTTATGGCTGTCATCCCCTAGGCTAAATATTGATTCAAGCCAAATGACATCTCTCTCTGAACCATGACACTGAGCTCTGACTGAGCCAATGCTTCTGTTTTCTGGGCTCCCACAAGAGCTAATGATTACTGTCTCAGATTACTCCCTTCCTCAGGCTTACCAGTCAGCCCTTCCATGCTAACTACTTCTAGCCTGAAATCACACTGCAAGGAGCATTGTAAGGCTTTTGGTCTCTTTTCGGTTTCCCACATCTCCAGTGTAGCAACAAGTAGCTGTTATGGCTACTTATTACAGCAACAACTATGGCAACCGTCACAGTCCAATTTCAGCCTGTTAAATTAAACTGTCATATGGCCCCTCATGGATATATTACCTACATTGGTCTTAGAAACATTCCTGTGCCTGCTGTTTAATGAGGAAATATGTGCCGACCTGATCTAGTTTGCTTTTCCAAGCATGATTCCAACCATGCATTGAAGGAACCAGAGATTTAGTCATCTAACTACTCACAGGAATTGACAAAGCAAACCACCCACTGTACATTTCTTGCTTACCTCAAAATAATATTGCAGTGATCTGCTGCAACGATCTGATAGATTGACCTGTACACTCTAGATGGGACACTTTTCCTCTGGATTCATTTTCCACCTAGTGAAGCATGTCTACCATGAACCTGGCCCTCCAGCATCTGGTCACCTGATTTTTGCNTAGCCTTCCTCAGTGATCAATGCAAATAATAGAGGAAAAAAACAGAATGGGAAAGACTAGAGATCTCTTCAAGAAAATTAGATATACCAAGGGAACATTTCATTTAAAGATGGGTTCGATGAAGGACAAAAGTGGAATGGACTTAACAGAAGCAGAAGATATTAAGAAGAGATGGCAATAATACACAGAGGAACTGTACAAAAAAGAGCTTCATGACCCAGATTATCACGATGGAGTAATAACTCACCTAGAGCAAGACATCCTGGAATGTGAAGTCAAGTGGGCCTTAGAAAGCAATACTACAAACAAAGCTAGTGGAGGTGATGGAATTCCAGTTGAGCATTTCAAATCCTGAAAGATGATGCTGTGAAAGTGCTGAACTCAATATGTCAGCAAATTTGGAATCTCAGCAGTGGCCACAGGACTGGAAAAGGTCAGTTTTCATTCCAATCCCAGAGAAAGGCAATTCCAAAGAAGGCTCAGACTACCACTCAATTGCACTCATCTCACATGACAGTAAGGTAATGCTCAAAATTATCCAAGCGAGGCTTCAGCAGTACATGATCCATGAACTTCCAGATGTTCAAGCTGGTTTTAGAAAAGGCAGAGGAATCAGAGATCAAATGCCAACATCTGCTGGATCATTAAAAAAGCAAGAGAGTTCCATAAAAACATCTATTTCTGCCTTTTGACTATGCCAAAGCCTTTGACTGTGTGGATCACAACAAACTGTGGAAAATTCTGAGAGAGATGGGAATACCAGACCATCTGACCTGCCTGTTGAGAAACCTGTATGCAGGTCAGGAAGCAACAGTTAGACTGGACATGGAACAACAGGCTGGTTACAAATAGGAAAAGGAGTAGGTAAAGGCTGTATATTGTCATCCTGCTTATTTACCTTATATGCAGAGTACATCATGTGAAATTCTTGAATAGAAGAAGCAAAAGCTGGAATCAAGATTTCCACAAGAAATACCAATAACCTCAGATATGCAGATGACACCACTCTTATGTCAAGAAGTGAAGAGGAACTAAAAAGCCTCTTGATGAAACTAAAAAAGGATAGTGAAATAGTTGACTTAAAGCTCAACACTCAGAAAACAAAGATCATGGCATCTGGTCCCATCGTTTCACGGGAAATAGATGGGGAAACAGTGGAAACAGTGTCAGACTTTATTTTGGGAGGCTCCAAAATAACTGCAGATGGTGACTGTGGCCCTGAAATTAAAAGACGCTTACTTTTGGAAGGAAATTTGTGATCACCTTAGATAGCATATTCAAAAACAGAAAGATTATTTTGCCAACAAACGTCCGTCTAATCAAGACTATGGTTTTTCCAGTGGTCATGTATGGATGTGAGAGTTGAACTGTGAAGAAAGCTGAGCACCAAAGAATTGACGCTTTCGAACTCTGGTGTGGGAGAAGACTCTTGAGAGTCTCTTGGACTGCAAGGAGATCCAACCAGTCCATCCTAAAGGAGATCAGTCCTGGGTGTTCATTGGAAGGACTGATGCTGAAGCTGGTTATTGGAAGGACTGATCTGAAGCTGAAACTCCAATACTTTGGACACCCAATGCGAAGACTTGACTTATTAGAAAAGACCCTGATGCTGGGAGGGATTGGGGGAAGGAGGAGAAGGGGACGACAGAAGATGAGATGGCTGGATGACAAGCCCATTCGATGGACATGAGTCTGAGTGAACTATGGGAGTTGGTGACGGATAGGGAGGCCTGGTTTGCTGTGATTCATGGGGTCACAAAGAGTCAGACATGACTGAGTGACTGTACTGAACTGACCCTAGGTTTGTTCTGGCATTTCACATACTTAGCTGTATGACCTTGATCAAATCCCTTAATGTCAACATTTTCATCTGGAAAATGGACTCCATCATGATACTTCAACATTTTAGATTGCATACGTGCCTGCAAAGAGCATGTGGCTCCAAAAGGGCTTTCTGGGTTCCTAAGTCTGGAACAAATATGAATTATTCTGCCACCTGGGGAGAAGGAAATCTTCTGTGTAGAGGTTATGGCTGTCATCCCCTAGGCTAAATATTGATTCAAGCCAAATGACATCTCTCTCTGAACCATGACACTGAGCTCTGACTGAGCCAATGCTTCTGTTTTCTGGGCTCCCACAAGAGCTAATGATTACTGTCTCAGATTACTCCCTTCCTCAGGCTTACCAGTCAGCCCTTCCATGCTAACTACTTCTAGCCTGAAATCACACTGCAAGGAGCATTGTAAGGCTTTTGGTCTCTTTTCGGTTTCCCACATCTCCAGTGTAGCAACAAGTAGCTGTTATGGCTACTTATTACAGCAACAACTATGGCAACCGTCACAGTCCAATTTCAGCCTGTTAAATTAAACTGTCATATGGCCCCTCATGGATATATTACCTACATTGGTCTTAGAAACATTCCTGTGCCTGCTGTTTAATGAGGAAATATGTGCCGACCTGATCTAGTTTGCTTTTCCAAGCATGATTCCAACCATGCATTGAAGGAACCAGAGATTTAGTCATCTAACTACTCACAGGAATTGACAAAGCAAACCACCCACTGTACATTTCTTGCTTACCTCAAAATAATATTGCAGTGATCTGCTGCAACGATCTGATAGATTGACCTGTACACTCTAGATGGGACACTTTTCCTCTGGATTCATTTTCCACCTAGTGAAGCATGTCTACCATGAACCTGGCCCTCCAGCATCTGGTCACCTGATTTTTGCAGACGTAGCCCACCCCAGATCCCTTCCCACATCCGTCAGTAGAAACTAGGGAACAAACTCAGTCAAAGCTCTCATTTCTACAGAAAACAGCTTTTTTAGAAACAGTTTTTTTTTTTTAGAAAACAGTGGTAACACATTAAAAATCTTGTGCTTCTTGCTTTGGATTCAAAGACTTGTACCGGAGGATTGGAAGCTTCCCCTTCCACCTAAATCTTTCTCTACTCCCACCAGGGCCAGAGGCTTCACAGGACCCTGAGTCCTCATTGGTATTGTTCAGTCACTACGTCATGTCTGACACTTTGTGATTACATGTATGGCAGCAAAACAGGCTTCCTTGTCTTTCACTATTTTGTGGAGTTTCCTCAAACTCATGTCCATTGAGTCAGTGATGCCATCTCATACTTTTGACAACTCTCTTTCTGCCAACAATCTTTCCCAGCATCAGAGTCTCTTCCAATGAGCTAGCTCTTCACATCAGGTGGCCTAAATGTTGGACCTTCATCTTCAGCATCAGTCTTTGCATTGAATATTGCTCTATCACTTCCAAAACAAAACTCACCTTTCCAATTATCTAACAGTATTGACCATTGATAAAGTTTAATAGAACAGGGATGTTGTGCCCTGGGAAATCCTAGCACTGCTACCCTGCCTTTCTGTTACCATTCTCTGAACCTTGCATAGAATTGCATCCCTACAGCTTTTCTTGCTTGAAAAGGCCTACCATCCTATCATTGTCAGCTATCTAGGAACTGTTCCTCCCTCCTTCCCCAAAGACTTCTGCCTGCTCCCTGATTGTCCTCTGTACATCAGTTCAGAGCACTTGCTATATCATGCTAACTTTTTGCTACATCATGGGGTGAAGCACATCAGACTTCCCTGTCCATCACCAACTTATGGAGCTTGTTGCCACCCAACAATTTCATCTTCTGTATTCCCCTTTGCCTCCTGCTTTTAATCTTTCCCAGCATCGGGGACTTTTCTACTAAGTCAGTTCTTCCCATCAGGTGGCCAGTGTATTGGAGGTTGAGCTTCAGCATCTGTCCTTCCAATGAATATTCAGGACTTATTTCCTTTAGAGTGGGCTGGTTGGATCTCCTTCAGTCCAATGGACTCTCAAGAGTCTTGTCAAACATACAAGTATAAAAGCATCAATTATTTGGTGCTCAGCTTTCTCTATGGTCCAGCTCTCACATCCATCACAACTTCTGGCAAAAACATAGCTTTGACTATACAGACCTTTGCTGGTAAAGCAATGTCTCTGCTTTTTAGTATGCTGTCTAGGTTTTTCATAGCTTTATCTTCCAAGGATCAGTGTGTCTTTTTTTCACAGCTGCAGTCACTATCTCCAGTGATTTTGGAGCACAGGAAAATAAAACCTATCACTGTTTTCATTGTTTCTCCATGTCTTTGCCATGAAGTAATGGAATGGGATGCCACGATCTTCATTTTTTGATCTGTACATACCATATCAAGACCTTCCCTAAGAAAAAGAAATACAAAAATGTTATCTTAGAAAGCTTTACAAATAACGTAGAAAAGAAGAGAACCAGGAGGCAAAGGAAAAAAGAAAGGCATACCCATCTGAATGTAGAGTGCCAAAGAATAGCAAGGAGAGATTTTAAAAAGCCTTCCTAAGTTCTCAGTGCAAAGAAATAGTAGAAAACAACAGAACAGGAAAGATAAGAGATTTCTTCAAGAAAATTATAGATAGGGAGGGAACATTTCATGCAAAGGTGCGCACAATAAAGGACAGAATTGATATGGAGATAACAGAATCAGAAGATGTTAAGAAGAGGTTGAAACAATACATAAAACTGTACAAAAAAAGATATTAATGACCAAGATAACCATGATGGTGTGATCACTGACCTAGGCTAGACATCCTGAAATGCATATCAAGTGGGCCTTCAGAAGTATCACTAGGAGCAAAGCTACTGGAGGTGATGGAATTGCAGTTGAGCTATTTCAAATCCTAAAAGATGATTCTGTTAAACTGCTGCACTCAGTATGCTAGCAAATGTGGAAAACTCAGCAGTGGCCACAGGACTGGAAAGGTCATATTCATTCCAATCGAATAGAATGGCAATTTCAAAGAATGTTCAACTACCACACAGTTGCACTCATCTCACATGCTACCAAAGTAATATTTTTGAGCAAGTCTTCCACAGTACACGAACTGTGAAGTTCCATAAGTTCAAGTTGGATTTAGAAAAGGCAAAGGAACCAGAGATCAAATTGCCAACATTTTCTAAGCTGGATCATAGAAAAAACAAGAGAATTGCAGAAAAACACCGACCTCTGCTTCATCGAATTTGCAAAAGCCTTTGACTATGTGGATCACAACAAACTGTGGAAAACTTACAGAGATTGGAATATCAGACCATCTTATCTGCTTTCTGAGAAATCTATATGCAGGTCGACAAGCAACAGTGAGAACTGAACATGAAACAACAGACTGGTTCCAAATCAGGAAAAGAGTATGTCAAGGCTGTATATTGTCACCCTGATTACTTAACTTATATGCGGAGTATCTCATGAGAAATGCCCAACTGGATGAAGCACAAACTGGAATCAAGATTTCCTGGAGAAATATCAATAACCTCAGATATGCAGATGACACCATCCTCATGGCAGAACATGAAAAGAAACTAAGGCGCCTCTTGATGAAAGTGAAATAGGAGAGTGAAACATCTGGCTTAATCTTCCCATTCAGAAAATGAAGATGATGGCATTTGGTCCCATCACTTCATGGCAAATAGATGGGGAAATTATGGAAACAGTGAGAGACTTTATCTTTAGGGGCTCCAAAATCACTGCAGATGATGACTGCAGCTGTGAAATTAAAAGATGCTTGCTTGTTTGAAGAAAAGCTATGACAAAACTAGAAAACATTTGTAAAAGCAGAGACATTTCTAAAAATGTTCAGTATAATCAATGCTATGATTTTCCCAGTTGTCATGTATGGATGTGACAGTTGCACCATAAAGAGTGGTGAGTGATGAACTGATGCTTTTGAACTGTGGTATTGGACGAGACTCTTGAGAGTCCCTTGGACTGCAAGGAGCTCCAACCAGTGAATGGTAAAGGAAATCAATCCTGAATATTCATTGGAAGGACTGAATCTGAACCTGAAGCTCCAATACTTTGGCCAACTCATGTAAAAAACAGTCTCATTAGGAAAGATCCTGTTGCTGGGAGATTGAAGGAAGGAGGAGAAGAAGATGACAGAGGATGAGATGGTTGGATGGTATCACTGACTTGATGGACATGAGTTTCAGCAAGCATCTGGATTTGGTGAAGGACAGGGAGGCATGGCGTGCTATAGTCTGTGGGGTTGCAAAGAGTTGGACATAACTGAGCGACTGCACTGAACTGAACATACCCCATAGCAAATGCTATTTGTAATTGGCATGTTTCTCCAGCAAGACTGGGCTCCCAAAGGCCCCAACACTTATCCCCAGTCATGTCTCCACCCATGCACAGAAGTCAGTGCCTAGCATTCACAAGACATTCAGTGAGTTCTGATTGCAGGGGGATCTCCATTTTGGTAGATATAGAGGAGCAAAGGACACATTTACCCTCCTGTCTCAAACAACTGCAAAATAGATAAGATAAATAAAAGAATAGTTTTTTTTTTTTTTTTTACATCAAACATCTGGCAGCAGAGAATGGATTCCTGGGGGGAGGGGGGTTGGGTGCAAGCAAAGTGAGTTCTACATTTGCCCCAACTCTAGAAATAGTTTCCAACACATGAATGTGGTATCTAGGCTGAGACAAACAGTCTCCCCAAGAATAGAGATTTGAGGCTCTAGAGAGTTGAGAGTTAAGAGTTTACAGGAGAAAGCAACACAGATGGAACTATGGGAAGGTACAGATGATATCCCTCCAGTATTCAGTGAAGAATTGATGGTACTGGTCAGAATTGTAGGGAAAAACCCTTGAGCCTCAAGTAGAGCCACATCTAATTGTGTCCTCACCCACCAGAGTGGAAATTCTTCATAATTTCCATGACATCAGTAGGGCCTTGAAGACAATATTGCCTTGCTGGTGAGGAATAATAAACCTGGTCTAAAGGCTGTTTGAATCTCAGCTTAAAAAACTGATCAGCAAGCCTTCAAAACACACAACTGTTTCCAAGAAATTAACAGTGTTTGCAAACATTACCAGGAATAATTTATAATATTAAAAAAATTCAGCATCCAAAGGGTTAAAATGACCACATTCAACATCCAATTTAAAATTTCCATATAAATTGTGAAAGCATTTGTCCTAGTTACTTCACAATATTGTAAAGTAATTATCCTTGAATTAAGATATATAAATTTAAAAAGAAAATTTCCAGATGTGCAAAGAAGGAAGAACATATCCAAAAATGAGGGGAAAATCAATCAGCAAAAACACGCTCAATCACTACAAACAAATCTGGATGATATTTGACGAGTCTTTCACATACTCCAGTGAAAAATTGTTTCCTCCACTTTTGCACTTCTGGCTCTTTTCAATCAACCATGGCTCTTGGGCCACGTCCTGGAATCTTGGCCTTCTGTCCTTTTCAGTGATGTCCTAGTTCCATCAGTATATTTTAAAATAATTATCCTCAAATTGAGATAAATAAATGTAAAAAGAAAAAACTTCCTGATGTGCAAAGAAGGAGAAAATATCCATAATGATGGAGAAATCAATTAATAACAGCACAATTAAAAGTATACATTACATAATTAGCAGAGAAGGACATTAAAATGCTTACTACAACAATAATCCTCATATTCATGAAGCTGAAGAGTATTGAGGATGTTAAATAGAGACTTGGAAAATAGTAAGGGAAAGAATGTGGGAAAAAATTAATTGTCCATCACATAACTTGAAACAACTTTAAGAATACTAAAATATATGTAGATGGAATCCAGCAGGAAGTTCAAGACAGGAGAATAGAGAAAAGAACTTCATAATTACTGGCTGAAAATTTTCCAGATATGATGAAAGCTTTAAACCCATAAACACAGAATCTCAGTTAACTCAAGGACAAGAAGTATGACAACTATACAAAGGCAAATCATAACTCATTGCTTAAAATGATCAACCAAAGAAATGTAACCGGAAGGAAAAACAGACACAGCAGAACAAAAAATGGGAATGACAGCAGATTAGGCATAGGAAACAATGTTAGCCAGAGGACACTGGCACCACATCTTAGAGTGCTGAGAGAAATAAAATTGACTCAGAATTCTATACCCAAGAAAAACACATATCAAAAACAAGATAAATACTTTCTCAGACGTACAAAAACTACAAGACTGCATCACCACAAAGAGACCAATGTAATAAGTGTTTTATAACAGGTCTCAAGTCAGAAGGAATTTAAAAGGAAGGGGAAATCTGGACCTACAGGGGGAAGGAACAGTACCCCAAATGATAAACAAGTAATATATATTAAAAGGAAAATATAATGACTTTCCCAGTGGTCCAGTGGTTAAAGATCTGCTTTGCAATGGAGGGGATGTTGGTTTGTTTCTTTGCTAGACTCAAATCGCACATGTCACTGAGCAACTAGGCCTGCATGTCTCAAATAGAGTTTACACTCTGCAGGTACCGAGCTTGCCCTCCTCAAATACAGAGTCCCTACCACAAGGAAGATCCTGCATGCCACATTAAGACCCAACACAGCCAAAGAAATGATAAATAGATATATAATTATGACAATTAATAATGATAGATAGGCAAGTTAAAGATGCATTCCATGGATCTGATGCTGGGAGGGATTGGGGCAGGAGGAAAAGGGAATGACAGAGGATGAGATGGGTGGATGGCATCACCGACTCGATGGATGTGAGTCTGAGTGAACCCTGGGAGTTGGTAATGGATAGGGAGGCCTGGTGTGCTGTGATTCACGGGGTTGTAAAGAGTCGGACATGACTGAGTGACTGAACTGAACTGACCATGGGTCTTAAAACTGCTTAAAAAAAAGTTACAGTTAATAAAGTGACAAAGTCTATAAAAGGGAATCATAAAAACTACTCAGTCACAAAGAAGTGAGGGATAAAAAGAGACATGGGAAGAAGACATGGGACAAACTGAACATAAAGAGCAAGATGATTGAATTAAACCCAACTAGAGTTAACCCCTCAGATGGGAACCCAGACTGAAGATATACTGCAGGCCCCAGATGACAGCAGATCCCCATACATTGCACTCTGCAGCAGAAACAGAGCCTGCCAGGCTCCAGAGCCCCATGTGCCTGGGCACAGAGCAGCACCAAAAGTTTATATGGAACAATAAATTAGAAGACCTCAATCATACAAAAGTACAACCTTTGTTTATAAAGAAATGACATTAGAAATCAATGTTCACTGGACAGAAGAAAAAGAAGGTGCTAGCATAGTGCAGACCTTCCCTCCTTTACTATTCTAATTTTTTCAAGGAAGGAGCAGTTAAATTTACAGGACTTACATCTCTTCAATACTAGATATACTTGACCTGGAGCACATGTTCCATTTTCATGGTTTATTCTCTTATCTTTGCTCATACTGAGCAACAGAGACTGCTCCTCTAAACCAGAGCTCAATCATTACAAACAAATCCAGATGATATTTGCCGAGCCTTTCACATAAACCAGTGAAAACTTGTTTCTTCCTAATTTGCACTCCTGGGTCTTTTCAACCAAACATGGCTCTTGTGCCACATCCTGGACTCCTGGTCCTCTGTCAGTTGCAGTGATGTTCCTTTACATCAGGCCTCAATTATACTAAATGGAATTCCTATTCAGAGTGGCAATAATACATGCAAAAATGGAAAGAACAGGCAGCTCCTTACTCTCCTCTCTTGTTCATTCACTACATATATTCACTGAACACCTGTGTAGCAAGTCTGTTACAAACAAACCTTCAAGTTGAAAACTTTCAAACATGTAAAAGTGTATTTTAATGTGCAATCACATCAGTTAGTTCACAGATCTGACACACATTGTCATGGGCACATCCCAGACAAGTGGGTGTGCTTTTGTGTACTTTACTGTACAGAGCTGTACGGAGTACAATAAGTGTTAATCATTCAGTCAGGCCTGACTCTTTACGACCCCATGGACTACAGCCCACCAGGCTCCACTGTCCATGAGATTTTTCCAGCAAGGATACTGGAGTGCATTGCCATTTCCTTCTCCAAGGGATCTTCCCAACCAAGGGATTGAACCTGGGTCTCTTGCACTACAGGCGGATTCTTTACCAAATGAGCTACAAGGGAAGCTGATGGAGTATAATACTGCAGTGTCTTTATTTCAAGCCTACGATGTCTGAAAGGAAGCATAAATGCAGCAGCAATATAGACGGTGCTACTATTCTATTTTTAAAAGTGTGCTTAGTAGCTCACCTGTGTTCAACTTTGATATGGACTGTGGTCAGCCAGGCTCCTCTTGCCTTGGGGATTCTCCAGAAAAGAATACTGGAGTCGGTTGCCATGCACTATCCAGGTATTGCAAGAATAAAAATGTTTATTTTATTGTTTGTGTTTTTTTTATGTATGATTTGCATGAAAAGTATCATAAAGCTATTAAACTAGAGCAATATATAGCCATTTGTCTTAGTTCATTGTCTAAGAATCTTTGCTGGACTTATGAGGAAATTGGGATTTTTTAACACCCTTTTGAAATGNAACAATAAAATAAACATTTTTATTGTTTGTGTTTTTTTTATGTATGATTTGCATGAAAAGTATCATAAAGCTATTAAACTAGAGCAATATATAGCCATTTGTCTTAGTTCATTGTCTAAGAATCTTTGCTGGACTTATGAGGAAATTGGGATTTTTTAACACCCTTTTGAAATGTAACTTGTTCATACACAGGGGACTTACTGCCCTGCTAATATATGTGGATTCAAATGTGAGCGCATCCCCTCCAGGTCCATTATTGGTTGTCACATTCTTGATTAGGATTTTAGAGGAAATGTGAGAATTCCATAATTCTAGCCATTCTAACCTCCATAATTAGCCATTCTAATCTGCATAATTCTAACCACATCTTGGTTGGGATTTTAGAGGAAATATGAGATCTCCATAATTCTAGCCATATTAGTCCTTCAAAAGACTTTGATAAGGAGAAACTAATATTAAAGTAGAAATAGTCATTGTGTTTCTACACACTTCTAGAAAGTGTTGCTAACTCCTCAGTACTGGATCTTGTGATGCTGGTGATTGGATGGTGAGGTGATGTGAACAGAAGTAAGGAAGCTGAGACAGGTATGTGAGATAACAAAGACAGAATGTGACATAACAAAGACAAGGTATTTAGAAACTGAAGAATTGAGAGAGATTTGAGACCAGATTTGGAAAAGCAGTTTCCAAAAAAAATTGGTTCCTCCAGGTCAGTTCAGTTCAGTCGCTCAGTCGTGTCCAACTCTTTGCTACCCCATGAATTGCAGCACGCCAGGCTTCCCTGTCCATCACCAACTCCTGGAGTTCACTCAGACTCAC
>SJYA01003139.1:0-39483 GCA_006410615.1 Neotragus moschatus | reverse complement strand
CAGAGGGAAGCTTCTAGGTACTTTTTGGATGAGGGTCCGTGCTTGTGAGAGCGCAGTGGCCAGGGAAAGCAAGCCTGAGAGAGACCAATTTGAGATGATGGTAAATGTGGAGAAGGAGCTGGCCATGCAAAACTTGGGAGAAAAACATTCTAGATGTGGGAAGTATTCCCTGCTAAGGATCATTATAACCAAGTTCAATAAATGGCTACCCACCATAACCTAATCCCATGCTTCAGTTTTGAGTTAGCAGCAATGAAGCATGTCAGCCTTCCCAAGAAGGGAGAACCTGGGGCTATCACGAGGCTGAATATGCTCTGGACTCAAGGACGAGTCCACAAACTGGCTATCCCCAGGAGTGTCACGTGCCAAGGGCACCACCAATGCCATTGACTATCTTCATGTATTTGTTCTCAGGAGTAGAAACACCAAGGAACTGATAGAGCAAAGAAACAAGTAATGCCTTTTGTTTCTTCTTGCCCCCATGTGATTCCCACAGCCCTTTGACCACACTTCTCTCTGCCCAAAACTCTTTCCTCTTTTGCATCTTCAAAGGTGGCTTGTGCATAACATCAGTACCTGGCTCTGAAGCCTGGTGGCTGGAATTCAACTCNACAGAGGGAAGCTTCTAGGTACTTTTTGGATGAGGGTCCGTGCTTGTGAGAGCGCAGTGGCCAGGGAAAGGAAGCCTGAGAGAGACCAATTTGAGATGATGGTAAATGTGGAGAAGGAGCTGGCCATGCAAAACCTGGGAGAAAAACATTCTAGATGTGGGAAGTATTCCCTGCTAAGGATCATTGTAACCAAGTTCAATAAATGGCTACCCACCATAACCTAATCCCATGCTTCAGTTGTGAGTTAGCAGCAATGAGGCATGTCAGCCTTCCCAAGAAGGGAGAACCTGGGGCTATCACGAGGCTGAATATGCTCTGGACTCAGGGACGAGTCCACAAACTGGCTATCCCCAGGAGCGTCACGTGCCAAGGGCACCACCAATGCCATTGATTATCTTCATGTATTTGTTCTCAGGAGTAGAAACACCAAGGAACTGATAGAGCAAAGAAACAAGTAGTGACTTTTGTTTCGTCTTGCCCCCATGTGATTCCCACAGCCCTTTGACCACACTTCTCTCTGCCCAAAACTCTTTCCTCTTTTACATCTTCAAAGGTGGCTTGTGCATAACATCAGTACCTGGCTCTGAAGCCTGGTGGCTGGAATTCAACTCACAGCCAGCTGGGACCCAGAGATGTCCAGCTTTGTCCTGTGTTTCGGTCCTTTTTCTCCAACCAGATTTGTAAAGCAAAGTCCCTACAAAATATAAGGGTTATTATAATTCTCTCAAGGCCTTTGAATCTCCAAGGTCTCTTTGGAGCATCAAATAGGGAACACATCCCCCACATCCAGGCTAGTCTCAGACCCCGACCTCGCTCAGCCAGTGGTTCCCTGAGAAAACATAAGGCACATATCTAAGTTACCAGAAGGCTGAGAAGAGAAAGCTTCTCACTGTGAATGCAGGTTCATATTATCCAGTCAGCCAAGGATCTGTCTTCTGTGAATGAGGAGCTGTAGCTCTGGGGATCTGAGTTGGGAATGAGTCAGTCACCATCTGCAGGACTGCCTCCTAGAGTCACTACAGCTGGGGCTCTCCCACTGTGACTTATACCCAGAAGAAACAACCCTGAATATTGCTTTCCTGCTCCTACATTGAGGCAGGTCTGCTGCTAAAATCAGAACCAGACTTGAAGGGCAACGGGAAAGAAACTTCCATTCTGGTGCTTGGAGACATCTTAGAGCTACCCAGCAGTGGATGCAATTGAGATTTATCTCATCTTTCCCTTCCTGGGAATCTCCTAGCCTGGGAACCAGAGTTCCTGGGTCCCAAGTCTTCACTAACTTGCCTGAAGCTAAGTGAGTCATACACCCCAGGATTCAGTTTCCCATCTCTTGGATGAGGGAGACGAGACTTGCTCCAGAACACTTGTTCCAGATTGAGGCTCAATGCCAATCAGTGGACAAGTGGCTCAGAGGTGAGTGTTTGCTGAGGATGATGGTGGGCAGGGAGACATAACTGCCTGGTGATGTTCATGGGTCCTGGGCTCAGGGCTGAGAGTGGTAGACCACTTGCCACACAGCTGCTTTGACACCGAGGTCTTAGAGGCCTTGCCCCCTGGAACTTACCATCATTTGGGTTCTGTAGGATGAATCAGGTAGTTATAAGTCAAAAGTTACCACTGGGCAAGCTTGTAGATTCCTCAGCAGAAACCCAAATTAAACTGATGAATCATCTTTCCACATAAACTCTGGGAACTAGATATGCCAGGACTCTTAGACAAATTTTGTACTATTTTAAATACCATTAAAGTAGGTCATCTTTTGGATTATCTGCCATTTACTCTCTGGCTTGGGATGATGCCCACTCTTAGCATGGAATCAAAGGGCCTCTGGTGGAGCCTTTCCCTCTCCCTGTGACTCATTAGCAGTGAGTACAGCTCTCTCCTCCACATCTGGAGCAGGAATTCTAGCAGGAATTATGTGACCTCCAAGTTTAACCAGAAGACTCAAGAAGATCTGGCCCTCAGGTAGGCACTATTCTTTTCCCAGTGCTTCTTCCTTCCCTCCTGGGTCGTGTGCACACTGCCCACCTCCTGGTTACTGGGTTCTGAATTCCTCCTCCCTTCACTTGTAGATATCTTGGCAGTCCCACTTGTGGCTCCCTCCCTACGCAAGCCCAACCCTTCACCTGCAGATAGCACTAAAGTGAAAACCAAGACGAGTGTTCCCAGTTCATTCTTTCTAAAAATGTATGCATTCCTTCTGCTTCCAGAACCTGTCCTGAATCATCAACATCTCCTGCTAGATGATTCAGCTTAGTGGAGGAATGGAGATGCAGGTGGGGAGGGGAGTGGTAAAGGTGTCAGGTGTGAGGGACAGCTTTCAGATGACAAGAGATGAGTTGGAGTAAGTAGCATGTGGTCTTCCAACCACTCATTCATTGGGGATCTGCTCGAATCTGTTATCTTGGGCTCCTCAGGTGTCACTAAGACAGAAACTTTGAAATGGACTTTGTATTAACTTTGTACTGCAAAACAATTTCAAACTTAACAAATATAAGAAAGAAGAGTGTCATGAACCTTATATTTCATCATTCAGTATCAATAAGTACAAAACTAACATCTTAGTCCCACTGGTTGTCATAGACTGGAGACTATGAATCATCAAAGTGGTGGCCAATTGAGTTCCCAGTGAAGACATTCTTGACTTGCATCAGTCTTTCTCTTATTGTTATGTTCTCATATGTGGTGGTTGAAGGGAAGGAAGAAGAGGGAGAATAAGGGAGAAAAAGAGGGAGAGGCTAGTCCCATCATGAGGGACCACCATCAAAAGCCCATGTCAACCTGGGTACCTCCTAAAGGCCCTGCTTCCTAATACCATCACATTGGGAGTCAAGGGTGGACACAATTCAATCCATAGCAGCTATCTGTTTTTAAATCAAGACAGACTGTCATTTCATTCTCTTTTAACCCTTATTCATTTTTCCTGAAGGATTTTAGGGACAAGATGAACATTTCACCAAATGTACATAATAAGTATTTATGGTAGAATGATAGGATATGAAAAAAATGCTCTTTTGTTTCCAGAAAATGAACATTTTATAACCAGTCTATGTGCAAATTTCCCTGATTCTCCAAAAGCAGGTGTCTTTTCACAGTTTATTGAAAAAATGTAGTCATATGTTGCACTTGGTTCATATCATGGCTCAGATCATGAACTCCTTCTTACCAAATAAAGACTGAAATTCAAGAAAGTGGAGAAAAGCACTAGAGCATTCAGGTATAACCTAAAACAAATCCCTTAGGACTATACCGTGGAAGTGAGAAATAGATTTAAGGGACTAGATCTAATAGACAGAGTGCTTGAATAACTATGGACAGAGGGTTCATGACATTGTACAGGAGACAGGAATCAAGACCATCCCCTTAGAAAAAGCAATGCAAAAAAAGCAAAATGACTGTCTGAGGAGACCTTACAGATAGCTGTGAAAAGAAGGGAAGAAAAAAGCAAAGAAGAAAAGCAAAGATATACCCATGTGAATGCACAGTNATTCCTTTGGAAGGAATGATGCTAAAGCTGAAACTCGAGTACTTTGGTCACCTCATGCGAAGAGTTGACCCGCTGGAAAAGACTGTGATGTTGGGAGGGATTGGGGGCAGGAGGAGAAGGGCATGACAGAGGATGAGATAGCCTGATGGCATCACTGACTCGTTGGACGTGAGTCTGAGTGAACTCCAGAAGTTGATGATGGACAGGGAGGCTTGCTGTGCTACAATTCATGGGGTCGCAAAGAGTCGGACATGACTGAGCGACTGAACTGAACTGAACTGAGCAGCAGTGAAGACCTGTTGCTGTTCCTAACTCACTTTGGTCATGTCCAACTCTGTGCATCCCCATAGACGACAGCCCACTGGGCTCCACTGTCCCTGGGATCCTCCAGGCAAGAACAGTGGAATGGGTTGCCATTTCCTTCTCAAATGCATGAAAGTGAAAAGTGAAAGTGAAGTTGCTCAGTTGTGTCTAACCCTGAGCAACCCCACTGCAGCCATCCAGGCTCCTCTGTTCATGGGATTTTCCAAGCAAGAGTACTGGAGTGGGGTGTCATTGCCTTCTCTGCAATGAAGACATAGTGCTCAAAAAAAAAAAAAATCAGTGAGGTCTCATGGAAAGTAGGACATGAAAAAGGATGAAACCACTCTGTGTCTGATATACAAGTCATGAGGTCATGGAGGGTAGCCATTTATTAAACTTGGTTACCTTGGCCCTTAGCAAGGGTTAATTCCTACATCTATTATGATTTTCTCCCAGGTTTTGCATGGCCAGGTCCTTCTCAACATTTACCATCATCTCAAATGGGTCTGTTTTCACAGGAACTTGAGGCATAAGTTATGCCTCAAATGTGCCCCAAAGCAAGGCTAGGGAGTTGGGATTTCACTCTCCAACTAGAGCCTCCCTCTCATCCTTCAACTAACACTGAACTGGTGTCTCCAAGCCCTTATATTAGATCCTCCAAAGAAATCAAAGGTGACAGTAGAAGCAAAAGACATCAAAGCTAAGGAAAATGCAACCTCAGATAATGTCTAGATTTTTGTACCCAGTCTGCCATCTCCAGCATCATGTCTGAAATCATGCAAGTCTAAAGAACTCCATGGGTCTCTACAGGTAAACAATGTTAAAAAATTCAGGTTTTAGTTTATATAAGAGTGTAGTTGATTTACAACATTGCATTAATGTTAGTTGTATATGAATTTAATTCCCTTATACATACACATGTATCCATTATTTCTTAGATTCTTTTCCCATACAGGATGTTACAGACTATTGAGCAGAATTCCTGTACTGTACAGTAGGTCTTTGTTGATTATCTGTTAAATAAAGTAGTATACATATATTAATCTCAAACTCTCAATTTATCCCTCTCCCATCTTTCCACTTTGGTAACTATAATTATTGTTTTGACAGAGGGAAGCTTCTAGGTACTTTTTGGATGAGGGTCCGTGCTTGTGAGAGCGCAGTGGCCAGGGAAAGNAGACTATTGAGCAGAATTCCTGTACTGTACAGTAGGTCTTTGTTGATTATCTGTTAAATAAAGTAGTATACATATATTAATCTCAAACTCTCAATTTATCCCTCTCCCATCTTTCCACTTTGGTAACTATAATTATTGTTTTGACAGAGGGAAGCTTCTAGGTACTTTTTGGATGAGGGTCCGTGCTTGTGAGAGCGCAGTGGCCAGGGAAAGCAAGCCTGAGAGAGACCAATTTGAGATGATGGTAAATGTGGAGAAGGAGCTGGCCATGCAAAACTTGGGAGAAAAACATTCTAGATGTGGGAAGTATTCCCTGCTAAGGATCATTATAACCAAGTTCAATAAATGGCTACCCACCATAACCTAATCCCATGCTTCAGTTTTGAGTTAGCAGCAATGAAGCATGTCAGCCTTCCCAAGAAGGGAGAACCTGGGGCTATCACGAGGCTGAATATGCTCTGGACTCAGGGACGAGTCCACAAACTGGCTATCCCCAGGAGCGTCACGTGCCAAGGGCACCACCAATGCCATTGATTATCTTCATGTATTTGTTCTCAGGAGTAGAAACACCAAGGAACTGATAGAGCAAAGAAACAAGTAGTGACTTTTGTTTCGTCTTGCCCCCATGTGATTCCCACAGCCCTTTGACCACACTTCTCTCTGCCCAAAACTCTTTCCTCTTTTGCATCTTCAAAGGTGGCTTGTGCATAACATCAGTACCTGGCTCTGAAGCCTGGTGGCTGGAATTCAACTCACAGCCAGCTGGGACCCAGAGATGTCCAGCTTTGTCCTGTGTTTCGGTCCTTTTTCTCCAACCAGATTTGTAAAGCAAAGTCCCTACAAAATATAAGGGTTATTATAATTCTCTCAAGGCCTTTGAATCTCCAAGGTCTCTTTGGAGCATCAAATAGGGAACACATCCCCCACATCCAGGCTAGTCTCAGACCCCGACCTCGCTCAGCCAGTGGTTCCCTGAGAAAACATAAGGCACATATCTAAGTTACCAGAAGGCTGAGAAGAGAAAGCTTCTCACTGTGAATGCAGGTTCATATTATCCAGTCAGCCAAGGATCTGTCTTCTGTGAATGAGGAGCTGTAGCTCTGGGGATCTGAGTTGGGAATGAGTCAGTCACCATCTGCAGGACTGCCTCCTAGAGTCACTACAGCTGGGGCTCTCCCACTGTGACTTATACCCAGAAGAAACAACCCTGAATATTGCTTTCCTGCTCCTACATTGAGGCAGGTCTGCTGCTAAAATCAGAACCAGACTTGAAGGGCAACGGGAAAGAAACTTCCATTCTGGTGCTTGGAGACATCTTAGAGCTACCCAGCAGTGGATGCAATTGAGATTTATCTCATCTTTCCCTTCCTGGGAATCTCCTAGCCTGGGAACCAGAGTTCCTGGGTCCCAAGTCTTCACTAACTTGCCTGAAGCTAAGTGAGTCATACACCCCAGGATTCAGTTTCCCATCTCTTGGATGAGGGAGACGAGACTTGCTCCAGAACACTTGTTCCAGATTGAGGCTCAATGCCAATCAGTGGACAAGTGGCTCAGAGGTGAGTGTTTGCTGAGGATGATGGTGGGCAGGGAGACATAACTGCCTGGTGATGTTCATGGGTCCTGGGCTCAGGGCTGAGAGTGGTAGACCACTTGCCACACAGCTGCTTTGACACCGAGGTCTTAGAGGCCTTGCCCCCTGGAACTTACCATCATTTGGGTTCTGTAGGATGAATCAGGTAGTTATAAGTCAAAAGTTACCACTGGGCAAGCTTGTAGATTCCTCAGCAGAAACCCAAATTAAACTGATGAATCATCTTTCCACATAAACTCTGGGAACTAGATATGCCAGGACTCTTAGACAAATTTTGTACTATTTTAAATACCATTAAAGTAGGTCATCTTTTGGATTATCTGCCATTTACTCTCTGGCTTGGGATGATGCCCACTCTTAGCATGGAATCAAAAGGCCTCTGGTGGAGCCTTTCCCTCTCCCTGTGACTCATTAGCAGTGAGTACAGCTCTCTCCTCCACATCTGGAGCAGGAATTCTAGCAGGAATTATGTGACCTCCAAGTTTAACCAGAAGACTCAAGAAGATCTGGCCCTCAGGTAGGCACTATTCTTTTCCCAGTGCTTCTTCCTTCCCTCCTGGGTCGTGTGCACACTGCCCACCTCCTGGTTACTGGGTTCTGAATTCCTCCTCCCTTCACTTGTAGATATCTTGGCAGTCCCACTTGTGGCTCCCTCCCTACGCAAGCCCAACCCTTCACCTGCAGATAGCACTAAAGTGAAAACCAAGACGAGTGTTCCCAGTTCATTCTTTCTAAAAATGTATGCATTCCTTCTGCTTCCAGAACCTGTCCTGAATCATCAACATCTCCTGCTAAATGATTCAGCTTAGTGGAGGAATGGAGATGCAGGTGGGGAGGGGAGTGGTAAAGGTGTCAGGTGTGAGGGACAGCTTTCAGATGACAAGAGATGAGTTGGAGTAAGTAGCATGTGGTCTTCCAACCACTCATTCATTGGGGATCTGCTTGAATCTGTTATCTTGGGCTCCTCAGGTGTCACTAAGACAGAAACTTTGAAATGGACTTTGTATTAACTTTGTACTGCAAAACAATTTCAAACTTAACAAATATAAGAAAGAAGAGTGTCATGAACCTTATATTTCATCATTCAGTATCAATAAGTACAAAACTAACATCTTAGTCCCACTGGTTGTCATAGACTGGAGACTATGAATCATCAAGGTGGTGGCCAATTGAGTTCCCAGTGAAGACATTCTTGACTTGCATCAGTCTTTCTCTTATTGTTATGTTCTCATATGTGGTGGTTGAAGGGAAGGAAGAAGAGGGAGAATAAGGGAGAAAAAGAGGGAGAGGCTAGTCCCATCATGAGGGACCACCATCAAAAACCCATGTCAACCTGGGTACCTCCTAAAGGCCCTGCTTCCTAATACCATCACATTGGGAGTCAAGGGTGGACACAATTCAATCCATAGCAGCTATCTGTTTTTAAATCAAGACAGACTGTCATTTCATTCTCTTTTAACCCTTATTCATTTTTCCTGAAGGATTTTAGGGACAAGATGAACATTTCACCAAATGTACATAATAAGTATTTATGGTAGAATGATAGGATATGAAAAAAATGCTCTTTTGTTTCCAGAAAATGAACATTTTATAACCAGTCTATGTGCAAATTTCCCTGATTCTCCAAAAGCAGGTGTCTTTTCANGGGACAAGATGAACATTTCACCAAATGTACATAATAAGTATTTATGGTAGAATGATAGGATATGAAAAAAATGCTCTTTTGTTTCCAGAAAATGAACATTTTATAACCAGTCTATGTGCAAATTTCCCTGATTCTCAAAAAGCAGGTATCTTTTCACAGTTTATTGAAAAAATGTAGTCATATGTTGCACTTGGTTCATATCATGGCTCAGATCATGAACTCCTTCTTACCAAATAAAGACTGAAATTCAAGAAAGTGGAGAAAAGCACTAGAGCATTCAGGTATAACCTAAAACAAATCCCTTAGGACTATACCGTGAAAGTGAGAAATAGATTTAAGGGACTAGATCTAATAGACAGAGTGCTTGAATAACTATGGACAGAGGGTTCATGACATTGTACAGGAGACAGGAATCAAGACCATCCCCTTAGAAAAAGCAATGCAAAAAAAGCAAAATGACTGTCTGAGGAGACCTTACAGATAGCTGTGAAAAGAAGGGAAGAAAAAAGCAAAGAAGAAAAGCAAAGATATACCCATGTGAATGCACAGTTCTGAAGAATAGCAAGGAGAGATAAGAAAGCCTTCCTCAGTGATCAATGTAAAGAAATAGAGGGAAACAATAGAATGGGAAAGACTACAGATCTCTTCAAGAAAATTAGAGATACCAAGGGAATATTTCATGCAAAGATGAGCACAATACATGACAGAAATGATATGAACCTATCAGAAGCAAAAGATATTAATAAGAGGTGGCAAGAATACACATAGGAACTGTACAAAATAGATCTTCACAACCCAGATAATCACGATGGTGTGATCACTCACCTACAGCCAGACATCCTGGAATGTGAAGTCAAATGGGCCTTAGGAAACCTAACTGCGAACAGAGCTAGTGGAGGTGACAGAATTACATTTGAGCTATTTCAAATATTGAAAGATGATGCTATGAAAGTGCTGTATACAATATGCCAGAAAATTTGGAAAACACAGCAATGGCCACAGGACTGGAAAAGGTCAGTTTTCATTGCAATCCCAAAGAAAGGCAGTGCCAAATAATGCTCAAACTACAGCACAATTGCACTCATCTCACACGCTAGTAAAGTAACACTTAAAATTCTCCAAGCCAGGCTTCAGCAGTATGTGAATCATGAACTTCCAGATGATCAAGCTGGTTTTAGAAAAGGCAGAGGAACCACAGATCGTATTGCCCACATCTGATGGATTATCAGAAAAGCAAGAAATTCCAGAAAAACACCTACTTCTGCTTTACTGACTATGCCAAGCCTTTGAATGTGTGGATAACAATAAAACATGTAAAATTCTTAAAGAGATGGGAATACCAGACCACCTGACCTGCCTCTTGAGAAACCTGTATCCAGCAACAGTTAGAACTGGACATGGAGCAACAGACTGGTTCCAAATAGGAAAGAAGTACATTAAGGCTGTATATTGTCACCCTACTTATTTAACTTATATGCAGAGTACATCATGAAAACGCTGGACTGGAAGAAGCACAGGCTGGAATCAAGATTGCCAGGAGAAATATCAATATCCTCAGGTATGCAGATGACACCATCCTATTGCAGAAAGTGAAGAAGAATAAAGAACCTCTTCATGAAGTTGAAAGAGGAGAGTGAAAAAGTTGACTTAAAGCTCAACATTTCAAAAACTAAGATCATGGCATCCTGTCCCATCACATCATGGCCAATAGATGGCAAAAGAGTGGAGACAGTGGTTGACTTCATTTTTTTGGGCTCCAAAATCACAGCAGATGGTGATCGCAGCCATGAAATTAAAAGACACTTACACACTGGAAGGAAAGTTAAGATTAATCTAGACAGCATATTGAAAAGCAGAGACTTTACTATGTCAACAAATGTCCATGTAGTCAAGGACAAAACCATAGTCAAGCTATGGTTTTTCCAGTGGTCATGTATGGATGTGAGAATTGGACTATAAAGAAAGCTGAGTCCTGAAGAATCGACGCTTTTGAACTGTGGTGTTGGAGAAGACTCTTGAGTGTCCTTTGGACTGCAAGGAGATCCAACCAGTCCATCCTAAAGCAAATCAGTCCTGAATATTCACTGGAAGGACCGATGCTGAAGCTGAAACTCCAATACTTTGGCCACCTGATGCAAAGAGCTGACTCATTTTAAAAAACCCTGATGTTGGGAAAGATTGAGGGCAGGAGGAGAAGGGGATGACAGAGTGACAGAGGATGAGACGGTTGGATGGCATCACTGACTCAATGGACATGAATATGTGTGGACTCTGGGAGTTGGTGATGGACAAGGAGGCCTTGCATGCTGCTGTTCATGGGCTCACAAAGAGTTGAACATGACCGAGCAACTGAATTAAACTGAAGTTGTTGAACATAGTGCCACATTTCTTTCCTCTTTTTCTTTTCATTTTCTTTGGTTTTGTTTTGGATGGGCAGGATTTTTGTTTTTCCTTAAAAGATATTCCACTCTGAATGTAGAGTCATAAGTCTGATTTTTAAAGCCACTTAAGTAATGTGTTGTTATAGGTAGCCAGTCAACAACTTGATGCAACTAGATTTATTAGTTTTTGTTCTCAATTTGTTCAGTTCAGTTCAGTCCTTCAGTTGTCTCTTTGCAGTCCCATAGACTGAAGCATGTTAGGCTTCCCTATCCATCACCAACTCCCAGAGCTTGCTCAAGCTCATCTCCATCGATTTGGTGATGCTGTCCACCCATTACATCCTCAGTCTTTCGCACCTCCTCTTGCCTTCAATCTTTCCTAATATCAGGATCTTTTCCAATGAGTCAGCATGTTTAGTATGCATTCAGTCTCTTTATGAATCAACGAACATGAATTCAATTCTTCTGTGTCCCCACTGCACTCCCAACTCTATGCCAGAAATAAAAAAACTGCAGAGNGTTAGGCTTCCCTATCCATCACCAACTCCCAGAGCTTGCTCAAGCTCATCTCCATCGATTTGGTGATGCTGTCCACCCATCACATCCTCAGTCTTTCGCACCTCCTCTTGCCTTCAATCTTTCCTAATATCAGGATCTTTTCCAATGAGTCAGCATGTTTAGTATGCATTCAGTCTCTTTATGAATCAACGAACATGAATTCAATTCTTCTGTGTCCCCACTGCACTCCCAACTCTATGCCAGAAATAAAAAAACTGCAGAGATTGAAGGCTGATTCCAGCACATCATTGTGGAGATTTTGTTTCCATGTATTTTTCTTGGGGAAAAAAAAATTAGTTGCTAACATTAAAATCAGTAGATTCTACATAAATATCCAAACTTCCGATTCTCTTGGAAATATGGCCATCTAGCCTGCTTTCCAGCATGGGTGAAGTGGAGGACAGGTTGCTCCTAGTGGTAAGGTCTGTGAGGCCCAGATTCCAACATGGCCACCTAGTCCTAATATCATATCTCCTGTCTCCTGTGGCCATGAGTTTGTGAAAATTAGACTGCTAGCTCTCTTAAGATAAAGACTACTTTTGTCTTGGTCAACTTTGACTTTGAAGCCTTTAACCCAGAGCCTAACACACAGTTCTACCTTGTACATTTGTTGGATGATATAAAATATCTTATGGATGCATATGACATTTCTTACAATACTGAAACCATGCAACTGAAGTACTGATCTGCCATAAATCTATGATATAGACTGGCATCATAGGTGTCCCTGATATCTGCCATTAGACCCCCTACCTAAAGCCAATTGTATGTCCCTGGGCTGTCCCTGAAGTCTTCACTTTGCCATTTGACAACTTATCCTCCTCGCAATGTCTTCTCCAATGAAGACAGCAAAGCATATCTCATGAAGTGGCTAGGAAGATGACATGAAATCATGAGTGTCAAGCATGGCACCTAGTATCCATTTTCATGATGTATTTAGCAGTTTTTTCTCCAAATAGGCAAGGTTCTCTGTCTTCATAGATGTCCATGCAGATCAGTTTGATTTTCCAGCCAACCTTCAAGGAAGAGATTACAGTTAAATTCTCTGTATTCTGTGAAGCTTCAAAGTCCACTTGCCAAAGACACTGATGAAGGTAAAGATTTTATCAAGAGCTTTGTGTTTTTTTTTTTTTTTTCCCCAGATCTTTTAGTGGCCTAAAGGGAAAAACTAGGATAGGTTAGAGCATATATAACTAGGGACTCCCAGTCAGCACTACATGCCAAGAACCTAAACTTCCCTGAGTACTTAGAGCCAGGAAAGAAGCATGAAGTGGCTTGTGTTCCTCGGGCTGGTGGCCTTCTCAGAGTGCATAGTCAAGTAAGTATGGCGATTGTATGTCACATCATTTTCCTTTCTCGGATTTTTCTTTTCATCTGATTATTCTTCCACCCATCAGATTTAGAAGGGAATGGAGTATTTCCCTAAGAGTCTTAAAGTTCAGCTCTTACTTATTGATAAGTAACTTGCTGTAGGAACTGTGGATGCCAAGGTCTTGGTGTAGATTTGGGTTGCACAAATCTTGGGATCCAGTCATGTCATACCTTGTTGAACATACAATTGCTTGCAGCTGTTCAGGGCACAGTCTATGCAGATGTTGATGTGGTCGATGTGGAATAGCACTAACATGTGCTCTTTTTTCCCTGTCCATTTCAGTGTGTATAGGCCTGTGTCTGCATCTCTGTATCACTGCCATTTATCTCTCCATCTCTTTGGAAGTCACTGGGAGTCTATTTCTCTTTGTGTTGTTTCCTTTTAGTTTTTCATTTTATTCTTATTTCCTTCTCAGGCCTCTGAATTCCCCTTCCTTGTTCCCTATATCTTGGATTCTACTTTCAACTCTCTCTTCTCTTTCAACTTGGAGAAAGATACACTGTTTTATATACACTGTTTTGTATCTGACAAGCAGTTTGACAAGAGCAAACTCAGAAACCTCTTGCATTTCAAATTGCTCCCTTGTAAAAGAGGATAAGAGTTCCCTTTCTACCTCCTTCCTTGAGGTTCTATGAGGAATATGTGGGATGGCAACAGCAATGCTAATAGCTGTCATGTTGAGACTTCCTATTTATCATCTACCTTATATCCATCACTTCACTTATACCCAAGGTATCCTATTTGGAGGGTTTGTATTATTACATTCCACCGTTTTACCGAAGGGGAGACGGAGACACCATGTGGTCATATGGCTTACCCAAAATGGCAGAACAGAACCTGTATTCAAATCTATGTCATTGCCATGGTATATACATAGAATTCTGATAATAATGTGCCTCATAAAAATGATTAGAAAATACAAAGAGCCATTACAATGAGTTATACCTCAACAATGACAGCTAATTATAGCATCTTCTTTGTTTTCTTCATCAAACGCTCGAAAAGAATACCTCTAAGGAGAGTGAAGGCCATGAGAAAAACCCCCAGTGGAAAAAGCATGCTGAACAATTTGTTGAAGGAGCATGGTAACAGATTGTCCCAGATTTCTTTTCGTGGCCCAAATATAACTATTCACCCGCTGAGAAACATCAGAGATGTGAGTATTTGGGGAGCATGGTGCTCCACAGAGCCTTCCGGTGCTCTAGACTAGCATGTGGCTCATCTGGAGGTGACAGGTGGGATGTTGGGGTTGGGGTTCCTACTGGAGGCAGAGACACTGGAAAACAGCGACCCTAACCAGAGGAGAAGGCAGTCTCATCCTCAACTGTTGGTCTTTGTGACTGGGCCTGGCAATTAACAGGTGGCAGGTAAATATCCATTTCTTTGTCAAATATGTATCATTAGTTTTAGGGTGATTGCTCCTTCTGAAGTAAGTGAGCCACTCAGTTACAGGTGAAGAGTGAATCATCACTGATCGAAAGGTAGAACCAACTGCAAAGCAATTGTGAATCCCTAGGTAGAGGAATTCAGTTTCCACAGATGCAAGAAAAACAGCAGTAAAAAGTTACTGAACCTGTAATCTGTTTATGGCCATAAGAATCTAACACAGCTCTTACTGTTTTTAGGTTAGAAAAGGCCTTATTTTGTCTTCAAGAATGCTCTTGCCAGGCTGAGAGATAGGCAAAGAGCAAATACATGTCAAAGGAAAGGATCACCTGTGTGGTGTTGACTGGATGTGGTCTGAGTTTAGAGAGACTCGCTGGGGTTGATCAAGAAGGACCTCCTGGAGGAGGTGCTAAGGCTGGGTTTGAAGAGGTGCCAGGGCTTCTCAGATGAAGACACCAGAACTTCCCTGGGTGTTCAGTGGTCATGGAGGCCACTTATACCTCTGGGCTTCCATGCAGGAGGTGTCACTTCAAAGCCTGGTCATAGAGTCAATATCCTGCATACAATGTAGCACAGGAAAAAGATATCAAATGCTAACACCTATGTGACCAAAGTCTGTGAGCTGCATGGTGGTTATAAAGTGATCTCAAGAGATATGTGACACCCAGAGGGAGGCATCAGTGTGGGAATAGAGGGTAGCCAGCTCTACACTAACCCACTCTCTCCTTCTCCCGGTAGATGCAATACATAGGTAACATCACCATTGGAACACCCCCGCTGGAATTCCAGGTTGTCTTTGCCACAGGCTCATCTGACTTATGGGTGCCCTCCCTCTTTTGCACCAGTCCAGCCTGTGGTGAGAGAGACACTCCCTACCTAGACCGTCTTTCACTTGCCCTGCCGCCCTGTTTTCCACCCTTGGCACCTGATAACACTCATCTCTTGTGTCTGCAGCTACACACGTTAGGTTCAGACAATTTCTTTCTCCGACCTTCCGGCATACCTTAAAGACCTTCAGGATCACCTATGGAACTGGGAGAATGAGAGGATTCGTCGTTCATGACACAGTTCGGGTAACAGTGTAACAAATGCTGAGTCAGGGCTGACTATGGAGCGACCACTGCTTGCAAAACAGATGAAGGACCAACTGGCAGGACCCTTCCTAGCCTAATCCCCATAGATATTAACCATCTTACCCTCAGGATCATGTCTCTAGGGAGGCAGTGCCCATGGTGACACACGAGCAAACAAATTAGCTAACCCAGAGAATGGCTTGTGGTGTGGACTTGCAGCTCTTCTGCCCATGAGCAGCTCAAGGTTCATTTTGCTGGGAGCGAGAAGAAGTGATTAAATCACCCACATTTATATTCATGGACTGTTCCAGGCACTTTCAGGTGATAAATGGTTTAATCCTGCAACAATCCCACACAGCAGTTACTCTCATTAGCTCATGAAACATATGAGGAAACTGAGGTGCAGACAGCAAGGGCCTTGCTGAGGGCACACATGTGGCAAAAGGTGGAGTTAGGCTGGCTTTTCAGGCCTGAAGTTACTGTGGGGANACTTTCAGGTGATAAATGGTTTAATCCTGCAACAATCCCACACAGCAGTTACTCTCATTAGCTCATGAAACATATGAGGAAACTGAGGTGCAGACAGCAAGGGCCTTGCTGAGGGCACACATGTGGCAAAAGGTGGAGTTAGGCTGGCTTTTCAGGCCTGAAGTTACTGTGGGGAGTTTGGAGACAGGATAAAACTGATCTGGGGACCTTGGGGGCAGTCAAGGGCTTCAGGTATCCAGAGTGGGAAACTGCAGGCCTGAGAAGTCACAGGGGTGATAAATGAGTTCTCACTCTAGAGGACCCTTGAGAGTCTAATAAGCCTATGGCCCACCTTCCCCAAAATACTTGAGTAGTTCCCCTCTCTCTGTTTCTCCCTCATACACACTTACAGAAATATACACACATCCCCAAAAGTGAATCCAGGCAGTAATTGCACAGAATCCTGCAAGCAAGATTGTGTTTTTGGCTTCTGTCTTCCTGGACAGATGCAGAATCCACAGTACATTACAGAGAATGCAGTCCATTCCTGTCATTAGGTCACAGTGATGCCAAAGAGAAGGCTATCTTGCTCTCGATTATTTTGTCCATAAGGTGGCACCAATGGGACGTGGCCTGACTCTTGGTTGTCCCACGTGTACAGAAGCCAGGAGGTCAATTTGACTCACTCAGGTGGTGTTTTCAGAAGGGCAGATTTTTCAAATTCACAGCCTTTCTCAAAAGGAAACCAAATTTCCCTCCTAGATTGGTCTAACCATCTATGGACCACTGAAGACAGAGCACAGCCCTCAATTCTTCTCTGAGGATCTAATGGCAATGCACCCCAGCCCAGTCCTAGCCCCACTTCACGTATCTTTAAGTGGGAACATTCTTCTCTCCACAGATTGGGGACCTTGTAAGTACTGATCAGCCATTCGGTCTCAGCGTGGCAGAATCTGGGTTTGAGGGCAGAGCTTATGATGGCATCTTGGGCTTGAACTACCCCAAGAAATCCTTCTCTGGAGCCATCCCCATCTTTGACAAGCTGATGAATGAAGGTGCCATTTCAGAGCCTGTTTTTGCCTTCTACTTGAGCAAGTAAGTCTGAGATGGACAATCACTTTATCCAAATTAGATGTAAGATGCTTTCAGTTGCATGAAAATTATAGAACACTTGATAAAGAACTATCCTGAGAGATAATCTAACCCAAGATAACTATGGCCCCAGGACCCTACCTGGCTTCACCACTGGCTTTTATAAATGAAATTTTATTGGAACACAACCCTACTCCTGGGCTCAAGACCAGTAACTTGGTCTAGGGGGGGTGAGTGTGGAGGGAGGCTAATGGAAGGCAATAGGAAACAAGTTGAAGGAAAGGCATTAGGATTTGCTTACAAAATTGATGAGGAAGGAAGGAAAATGTGGATATGGAAAATGGTGGATATCTTTGCTTCCTCATTAGAATTTCACTGGGAGCCTAGGACCAGCTCCCCACTTTATGGAGCCAGTGAGAAATGAAAGTGTGGGACACAAAAGTGTGGGACCACTTGTTCAAGAAATATGAAGCATTTCAAGACAGGGAGAGCAGAGGTGGGGCCCCTTCTGAATGTGGGCCCTTTGGACAGTAGAGGTCACAGGCCAGTGGAGCCAACTCTTGGTGAGCTGAACCCATACCCTTAGAACTCCCATTCTTTGATTTTCCTGAAAAACGACAAGCTGGACAAGGAGAAAGTCAAAACACTTCAGCACCCTGTCCTCTAAGGGTATCTGAGCATTCAGGTCGCTGGAGGTCCAGGGCATCTTCAGAAGACACAGTAGATGGAGCTCAGCCAAGTGATTCAGCTTCTAAACTCCTCTGTGCCACTCGTTAGTCAGTAACAGACCTCAGTCTGGATCTCAGTGTCTCCTAGAAGCTATTTCTGCATCTGTACATGGAGACCTTATTAGGGCGTTGATGGGTGGACAAGCACAGTTCTCAGACAGTGCTGTTGTTACTGTCCTCCAAGGATCACCTCCTTACTTCTTTCTACAGAGACAAACGGGAGGGCAGTGTGGTGATGTTTGGTGGGGTGGACCACCGCTACTACAAGGGAAAGCTCAATTGGATACCATTGATTGAAGCAGGTGACTGGAGTGTACATATGGACCGGTAAGCCTCACCCTCTGAGGTTCAGCCCAAGTGATGCTCCCACTACTGTACATGGACACAAGCAGACACACAGAAATGCATTCTCAGGCACTCAGTCACACAGACATATAAACCACCCACAATGACACAGACAGACACACAGACACATGGAAACATACAAGCTGACACATATAAACCTACACAAAGACACATAAAAACATGCATAGCTAGTCAGAGACTCACAAGCACACACAGAGACACATACAAACACACATACAAACAGACACAAAAGCCCNAGTGGAGTGGAGTATTCTAGGAAGGAAGATCAGCTTGTGTCAAGGTAAAAAGTATCCTGGTGTATTGAAGTACTGCATTTGAGGATGTCAAGAAAGGTGTTGTGTCGAGAGGAAAGAAAAGGGGGCCAGAGACGAAGGGATGCTTAGGAGACAGTTGGGAAGGGGGCAACTCAGGGGAGACTCAGAGAATGACCTTGATGTTCACTTTCTTCCATTGTCTCTCAGCATCTCCATGAAAAAACAGGTAATTGCTTGTTCTGGAGGCTGTGAGGCCACTGTTGACACTGGGACATCACTTATTGAAGGCCCAGAAAAACTGATCAATAACATACATAAGCTCATCGGCGCCAGGCTATGGGGTTCCAAGGTAAAGGGTCATGCCCCAGGGTCACTCCCAGTCTCCATACACAAGGATCTTCAGGGCCAACCTCTCATCCTCTCTCTTTAACAGCACTACGTTTCATGTTATGAGGTCAGTACCCTGCCCTCTATTATCTTCACCATCAACGGCATCAACTACCCAGTGCGAGGTCGAGCCTACATCCTCAAGGTGAGGGGACACAACAGGGTTCCTTCTCAAACTGGAGCTTGCAGGAACCCTTGGGCTGCGGCTGGGAGGAGGCGCCCCCTAGCGGTCATGTCACACCATTGCAGATGCTGCTGAGCCCAGTGGCTGGGCCAGTGCCTCCCACACACAAAACCAATCACTTGAGAGAAAAGGGCCGTGTGGAACATTGATCTTCCTGAAATCAGTGTGGAGATGCCACACCATATGGCATGGTGGGAATCAGGGAGAGGGGACCACTGAGGTCCTCAGTCCTCAAAGAGCTTCAATTCTGAACATATAGGTGCATGAACATGAAATTCAGCTCTAGCAGTCACTAAAATTGGCCATATTACAAGGAGAATGGCGGGGGACACTCCCAGTGTGATGTCCCAACATAAGTTAACAGTATCTGTTCCCTTCTCGAAGTTTTCTTGGTTTGGAGATAAATTACATGCTCAGCCTACTTCTCAGCTTCATCTTCCCCTTGCTCTGGCCAGGTGCCTCCTTTGTGAGTTGGGGCATCCGACCCCTCTGTGGGAAGGTTGGATCCTAAGGAGAATAAAAGGTGCACAGTGACTGCTCAGCCCCAGCACAGGGTGGAGGCTTCATGTCAGCTTCCTGAGAGAGTTCAGAGCAGGCTGATGGGCTCAAAGAAGGCTTTGAGGAAGAGAGGGAATTTTAGGAATTCTAAAACCACAAACTCTTTGATCCATATAGAGGGTTGCTTGGTTCTAGGCAGAACTGCACTGGATTCCATGCAAATGGCATCTCAAGGTGGTCTGCACTGGGGCACTGGGAACTTACTAGGGGTGATGAGGGCTATGGACTGACCTGTGGGAATGCGGAACAAGAGTACATTACCCAACCAAGCCTGGAGTGGCCAAAGAGGGTGAATGTGGGCCAAAAGAGGTTGCTGAGTTCCTGAGTTAAGTCTTCAAGAACGTGTTGTGGGCACTGCTGAATTTAAGATGGATAACCAACAACAAGTAACTTTGTAGCACCGGGAACTTGCTCAGTTTTATGATAGCCTGGATGAGAGGGATGTCTTTGGGACCAGGATACTTGGATACCTACAGTTGAGCCTCTTTACTGTCCACCTGAAACTCATAATATTGTTAATCAGCTATACTCCAATACAAAATAAAGTTTTGTAATAAAGTACAGATTGTGGGGATGCAGTAGGAGAACCAGCATTCTCTGCAGAGAAAACAAGGAGCAGGAGTCACAAAGAAAGAAACAGGGAGTGAGGGGAACTAGGGACACATTTGTTCTTTTCTAAAGATTATATTGAAGTGTGACTAATCTTCAGTGTTTTGTTAAATTCTGCTGCACAACAATGTGACTCAGTTATACACAACTATATACAACTATATTGAATATAGTTCCTTACGCTCTACAGTAGAACTTTGTTGTTTTTCATTCCTCTGTTTCCCCAACTTCTAGTCCTCCCGTCCCCACACCCTTCCTCATGACAACCTCATGTCTTGGACCTCTTAGGTTTTGAATGAACTCTCATATCCCCTGCTGCTGAGAAAACCCCTTGATACTTACCAAAAGAGGAAAAAAAAAAAACCAAAAACAAAAACAAAGAATTGTTCTGGGTCTGGATATTATGGGGAGTCACTGGTAAGAGCTCATGCTGATTGGTATGTGTCTCTGACTCCCCCAGGATTCTAGAGGCCGCTGCTATACCACCTTCACAGAGAACAGATCGAGTTCATCTACAGAGACCTGGATCCTGGGAGACGTCTTCCTGAGGGTGTATTTCTCAGTTTTTGATCGAGCAAATGACAGGATTGGCCTGGCACGGGCAGTATAAATGCTTGGTGTGGTTCAGGAATCAGTAAGGACACTCTGAGCAAACACTAAATCACACTTAGGGTCCTCCTGCCCAGGATGCTGGTGAACTGTATTTGGTGGTCTGTATACCCTATTCTCATTAAAGAATAAAGGGTTTCACTAATAATGGTGCTGAAAAAAATGGTTGCCTCTGTTTGTATCTGGGAGTGAAGGATCTAGAACCAAGTTTGAATCAAAATTAAGAGGACTCTACAACAACTGGCTTCAAGGAAAAGGGAGACTTGTTGAAATGATTCTGGGAATCCAGGATACAAGAATCAGAGCAAATACAAAGATCTCAGTGACTGGACCCAGGAAATCAGAAGTCATCAATTCTCTCTCACCTTTGCTCTTTCCCTTCGCACTTCTTTGATGGCCTTAGCCTGGAAACTTTCTTCTTTAAGGCTTCTACACCTAGTGAGGGAGTCCAAGATACATGCTCTAGAGTTTTAAACTCTGAAGGCATCACCTAGTAAGGAAAGAAGATTGCAGACATCAGAGTTCAAGAGTGTTCTCTGAGTGACCCACTTCAGATCTTCTGTACAGCCCCAGATCAGCCACCCTGGCAGGAAGATGGGGTCTTGTCACTGGCTTTACATGGTCTTAGGCCCTGACCAGGCAGCACACATGATTGTCAATTTCCTCCAGAACTACGTAACTGAAGCTGGGGAGAGGCAGCCCCAAGGATAGCGANCCCACTTCAGATCTTCTGTACAGCCCCAGATCAGCCACCCTGGCAGGAAGATGGGGTCTTGTCACTGGCTTTACATGGTCTTAGGCCCTGACCAGGCAGCACACATGATTGTCAATTTCCTCCAGAACTACGTAACTGAAGCTGGGGAGAGGCAGCCCCAAGGATAGCGACTGGCAGATGGTCTAGGCCATGGAAGAATTTGTGATGACCCACCACCTCCTCATTCAAAGGAATTATAAAGGGGGGTAACGACATAGACTCTATTCGTCCCATCTCAGATGAACTTATCACTGGGCTTCTCCTCCAGAGGACTTTCGGTGAGGTACTTCATGCAGAGCTGGTTCCCTCTTGTTCCAAAACCCCAGTCACCAGCTCTCTGCCATACATGCCTGCTCTGTCCTTTCCAGTTTTACTTGGTAAGTGGTGGCCCCAGTGGATCCCTGAGCCATTCCCCTCTTCCAGGACACAGAATGCCCCTTCCTTGGCCTCCAATGCTGCTGGGGAGAATGCAATGCATGTATTGGGGGACCCAGGGTACACAGAGCCTTCAGCCTTTCTGAGCTTCTCCATGGATGAGGCTACAAACTATTTGCTTGAAGCTGCCATCGTTAGGCAATTTTGCAGCAGAAGCATCTGTTCTTGCCACCTGGAGGTCCTCAGTAGATGCCTCAGCTGAGTCAGCAGGGGTCACAGGCTGATTTCCTTTCAGGTTGAAAGGTTTGATCTTGTTGTATAAGGGACTCTCAAGAATCTTTTCAAGCACCACAGTTCAAAAGCTCAATTCTTTGCTATTCACCCTTTCTTATTGTCCAGATCGCACATCTGTACATGATTACGAGAAAAATCATAGCTTTGACACTACAGATCTCTGTAGCAAAGTGAGTCTCTGCTTTCTTAATACACTCTGCAGGTTTTTCATAGTCTTTCTTCCTTCCAAGGAGCAAGTGTCTTTTAATTTTGTGGCTGCAGTCAAGGTCCTTAGTGCTTTTGGAGACCAGGAAAATAAAATCTGCCACAGTTTCCAATTTTCCCTCATCTATATGCCATGATGTAGTGGGACTGGATGACATGAATGTTGAGTTTATTTTTTGTGAATAGTTTTTTTGAATGTTGAGTTTTAAGCCAGTTTTTGCACCTCCTCTCCTCATTAAGAGGCTCTTTAGTTCTTCTTTGCTTTCTGCCATTAGGGAAGTATCATCTTCATATCTGTAGATGGTAATATTTCTCCCAGTAATCTTTATTCCAGCTTGGGATTTGTGCATTCCAGCATATCAAATGATGTATCCTGTATAGAAGTTAAATAACTAGAGTGAGAATGTACACCTTCTTTCCCAGTTTTAAATGTCATACTTCTTTCCCAGTTTTACGTTCAGTTGTTCTGTGTCTGATTCAAACTGCCACTTTTTGACCTACATACAGACTTTTCAGGAGACAGGTGAGGTGATCTGGTACTAGCATTTCCTTAAAAATTTTCCACGGTTTGTTGTGGTCCACACACTGAAAGGCTTTAGAATAGTAAGTGGAGCAGACAGAAATGTTTTCTGGGATTCCCTTGATTTCTCTATGATCCAGTGGATGTTGGCAATTTGATTTCTGGTTCCTCAAAACAGTTTGTACATCTGGAAGTTCTCAGTTCATGTAGTGTTGAAGTGTAGCTTGAAGGATTTTGAGCATTACCTTGCTAGCAAGTGAGATGAGCACAATTGCATGATAGGTTGAACATTCTTTGGAATTGCTTTTCTTTTGGATTGGATTGAAAACTGACCTTTTCCAGCACTGTGGCCACTGCTGCGTTTTCCAAATTTGCTGACATGTTGAATGCAGCACTTTCACAGCCTCATTCTTTAGGACTTTTAAATAGCTCAGCTGGTATCCCATCACCTCTCCTATCATTGTTTGTAGTGATGCTTCCTAAGACCCACTTGACTTCACACTTCAGTATATCTGGCTTTACATGAGTGACCCAAGCATCATCCCTATCCCGGTCACTGTGACCATTTTTGTACAGTTCTTCTGTGCATTCTTGCCACGTCTTCTTAATATCGTCTGCTTCTATTAAGTATTTGAGTTTTCTGCCCTTTATTGTGCCCATCCTTACTTGAAGTATTCCTCTGGTAGCTCCAATTTTCCTGAAGAAATCTATACTCTTTACAATTCTACTATTTTTCTCTAATTCTTGCAGTGTTCACTTATGAAGACTTTCTTATATCCCCTTGCTATTCTGTGGATGTCTGCATTCCACTGAGTATATCTTTCTCTTTCCCTTTGCCTTTCACTTCTCTTATTTTCTCAGCTGTTTTTAAAGTCTCCTCAGGCAACCTCTTTTCCTTCTCCTATTTGTTTTTCTTGGGGATGGTTTTGGTCACATTTGGAATATTGATAAAGTTTAATAGAAGGGGGATTTAGAAAAATCTGAGAAACCCCACCCGCTTCGCTCTTACCATTCTCTCCACCTGGCATAAAATTGCTTCCCTACAGCTTCTCCAGCTTGAAGAGGCCTGCTGACCCAAAATTGTCACCTGTCCAGGAATTGTTCTTTCCTCCTCCCTTAAAGACTTCTGCCTTCTCTCTGATTGTCCTCTGTACATCAGTTCAATCTCTCAGTCATGTTCAACTCTTTGCTATATCATGCAATGCAGCATGCCAGTTTTCCCTGTCCATCACCAACTCCCAAAGCTTGCTCAAACTCATGTTCATCAAGTTGATGATGCCACCCAACAATTTCATCTTCTGTCTTCCCCTTTGCCTCCTGCCTTTAATCTTTCCCAGCACTGGGGTCTTTTATAATGAGTCAGTTTTACCCATCAATTGGCCAAAGTAATGGAAGTTCAGCTTCAGCATTGGTCCTTCCAATGAATATTCAGAACTGATTTCCTTTAGGGTGGACTGGTTTGTTCACTTTGCAGTCCAAAGGACTCTCAAGAGTTGTCCAACACCACAGTTCAAATGCACCAATTCTTTGGTGCTCAGATTTCTTTATGGTCCAACTCTGACATCTACTCACAACTTGTGGAAAAACCATAGCTTTGACTATACAGACCTTTCCTAGTAAAGTAATGTCTCTGGATTTTAGTATGCTGTCAAGTTTTTTCATAGCTCTTCTTCCAAATACCAAGTGTCTTTTTTTTTTTTTTTTTTTTTACAAAGCTGCAGTCACTATCTGCAGTGATTTTGCAGCCCAGAGAAATAAAGTCTGTCATTGCNTTCTATTTTAGTTTGTTGTCATGTTTTTTTTTTGTTCTTCTTCCAAATACCATTTGTTTTTTTTTTTTTTTTTTTTTTTACAAAGCTGCAGTCACTATCTGCAGTGATTTTGCAGCCCAGAGAAATAAAGTCTGTCATTGCTTTCATTGTTTTTCCATGTATTTGCCATTAAATAATGGATCTGGATGCAATGAACTTTGTTTTTTGATATGCACATACCTCATCAAGACCATCCCAAAGAAAATAAATGAAAAAAGGCAAAATGGTTGTCTGAGGATGCCTTAGAAATAACTTAGAAAAAGAAGAGAAGCAAAAGGCAAAAGAGAAAACACATACCAATCTGAATGCAGAGTTCCAAAGATAGCAAGAAGAGATTTTTAAAAAGCCTTCCTAAGTGATCATTGCAAAGATATAGAGGAAAACAATAGAATGGGAAAGACCAGAGATCTGCTAAAAAAAATTAGAGGTAGGTAAGGATCATTTCATGCAAAGGTGGGCACAATAAAGGACAGAAATGAGATGGACCTAAGAGAAGTAGAATATATTAAGAAGAGGTTGAAAGAATATACAAAAGAATTATACAAAAAGGACATTAATGACCCAGGTAACCACGATGGTGTGATCACTTACCCAGAGCTAGACATCCTGAAATGTGAAGTCAAGAGGGCCTTAAGAAGCATCACTATGAGTAAAGTGAGTGGAGGTGATGGAGTTGCAGTTGTGCTATTTCAAACACTAAAAAGATGATGCTGTTAAAGTGCTTCACTTAACATTAGCAAATGTGGAAAACTCAGCAGTGTCCACAGGATTGGAAAAGTCGTTTTCATTGCAATTCCACAGAAGGGCGATTTCAAAGAATATTCAACTACCTCACAGTTGCACTCATCTCACATGCTACCAAGTAATTTCTCCAAGCAAGTGTTCAACAATACATGTACTGTGAAATTCCATATGTTCAAGCTGGATTTAGAAAAGACAGAGGAACCAGAGATCAAATTGCCATCATTTGTTGGATGAGAGAAAAAGCAAGAGAATTCCAGAAATATATCTACTTCTACTTTATTGACCATGCAAAGGTCTTTGACAATGTGCATCACAACAGACTGTGGAAAACTTACAGAGAAGGGAATACCAGACCATCTTACACGTCTTCTGAGAAATCTGTCTGCAGGTCAAGAAGCAACAGTTAGAACTGAACTTGGAGCAGCAGACCAGTTCCAAATCAGGAAAGGAGTACATAAGGCTGTATATTGTCACCCTGGTTATTTAAATTATAGGCTGAGTGCATCAGGTGAAATACCCAACTGGATGAAGCACAATTTGAAATCACGTTTGCTGGGAGAAATATCAATAACCACAAATATGCAGATGATGCCACCCTCATGGAAGAATGTGAAGAGAAACTAGGGACTCTTGATGAAAGTGAAACAGGAGAGTGAAACATTTAGCTTAAATGCTATATCCAGAAAATGAAGATCATGTCGTCTTTCAGATGACAAAAGATGAGTTAGAATAAAGAGCATGTTGTCCTCCAACTACTCATTCATTAGGGACCTGTCTGAATCTGCTATCTTGGGCTCCTCAGGGTATCTCTAAGACAGAAATTTCAAAATGGACTTGTTATAAATTCTTACTACAAATATAATAGAGAAGAGTGTTATAAACCATATATTTATCATCTGGCATCAATAACTACAAAACTAATCCCTTGGTCCCATGGGTTGTCATAAACTGGTGAGTATGCAACATCAAGGTGATGGCCAATTGAGTTTCTGGTGAAGACATTCTTCACTTGCATCAGTCTTTTGCTTCTTGCTATCTTCTCACATGTGGTGGTTGAAGGGAAGGAGCAAGAAGGAGAATAAGAGAGAAAAAACAGGGAGAAGATAATCCCATCATGAGGGACTACCATCAAAACCCCATGTTAACCTGGGTACCTCCCAAAGGCCCTATTTCCTAATACCATCACATTGGGAGTCAAGGGTGGACACAATTTGGTCTATAGCAGCTATGCAGATTTGTTTTGAAATCAAGACAGGCACTCATTTCATTCTCTCTTTTACTTCTTTTTCATTTTTCCTGAAGTATTTTAGGGATGAGATGAACAAGTCACAAAATATACATAACGTGTATTTGGGGTAAAATAATGGGATGTCAAAAAATTGCTCTTTGTTCCCAATAAAATGAGCATTTGATATCCAGTCCATGTGCAAATTTCCCTGATTCTCAAAAAGCAGATGTCTTTTCACAGTTTATTGAAAGAATGCATTCATATGTTGCACTTGGTTGTTCTCCTTGAAGATGAAATAACTTTTCCTCTCACAATTTTAATGTCATTCGTTTGTTCAGAAACTGGGATGAAGCAGGGTGGTTTGTCTTACAGAATGTCCCACTGTTGGGTTCAGAGCAAGAGTCCACAATATCAGCGCAGTGGGTCAGGAGTAGTACCAGTCCTTGGTCTATTAGGAACCAGACCTCCACAGCAGGAGCTGAGCTGCAGGCCAGTGAGTGAGGCTTCATCTGTATTATAGCTGCTCCCCAACACTCTCTCATCACCCCCAGAAGAGACAGTCTAGCTTGTTTTCCTGAAACTGTTTGTAGTTACTTAACCTATTCTTAATAAAAACAAAAATAGCTTAAATATTGATGATTATTTTCCTTTCTCAGTGCTCAGAATTGTGAGTTGGTGTCCCAGAAATCTATCACAGTGACAAATAAGATGTTGCCCGTTAACATTTAGTCACATTTGTCAGGTTAAAATTAAATATTAGAAAACTAAGATCATGGGGTCCAGCTCCATCCTTCATGGCAAATAGAAGGAGAAAAAGTGGAAGCAGTGACAGATTTCTTCATCTTAGCCTCTCAATCCACTGTGGATGGTGCCTGCAGCCATGAAATCAGAGGACGTTTGCTTCCTGGCAGGAAAGCTATGAGAAACATTAACAATATTTTGAGAAGCAGAAACATCATTCTGCCCAACAAACTGGTAGATGTTTGGCTTCTTCATTTGGATTGCTAAACTTTCTGTCCAGTCCCTATTGGTCTTTGAAATCCCTTAGCTTTTTGGTCCTTCATGATTCCCAATATTATTTTGTGCATTTCTTTACTCAGTCCTGAAATCAGCCATCTTTTTAAGAATCCATGCACCGCCTGATGGGAAATATATTTAGAAGCTACATGTTAGACCTCAGAATAGTCATCGTTACCAAGTTGTCATTGTTTGTAGGCTTTACTTTGGTCAGATTAGGAAATACACATTTTCCTTAAAAAACAAAATAAAAAGGAATATAATTAGTTGGTACAAACTTATGCTTTCAGTTCAATATTTAAGACAGTAAGTTTTGAATTAAACTTCTTTATGTTATGTGTGAACCTCTTTTTCTAGCCATTGAAAGGCTTACTTCACTACATTAGTTTTAATTATTGTCTTGCCTTTACCTCTTAACATATATATGATTCTGTCATGATAATAGAAGCAATATGAGGAACAATAAGTTGTTGAATATAGTTTCAGATTTCTTTCCTGTATATGTTCTGATTTTCTTTGGTTTTGTTTTGGATGGGCAGTATTTTTGTTCTTCCTTAGAAGATATTCCACTCTGAATGCAGTCATAATTCTAAATTTTAAAGCCACTTAAGTAATGTGTGGTTGCGGGCAGCTAGTCACCAACTTGATGCAATTGAATTTATCAGTTTTAGTTCTCAATTTTTTCAGTTCAGTTCAGTCTTTCAGTCATGTTAGTCTCTTTGCAACGCCATTGACTGCAAGCATGCCAGGCTTCCCTATCCATCACCAACTCTCAAAGCTTACTCAAGCTCATGTCCATCAATTTGGTGATCCACCCAACCATCTCATCATATCTTCCCCTTCTCTTCTTGCCTTCAATCTTTCCTAACCTCAAGGTCTTTTCCAATGAGTCAGTTCTTCCCATCCAGTGGGCAAATAATTGGAGTTTCAGCTTCAGCTTCAGTCCTTCTAGTGAATATTCATGACTGATTTTTTTTTTTTTTTAGGATGAACTGCTTGGATCTCCTTGCAGTCCAGGGGACTGTCAAGAGTCTTCTCCAACACCATAGTTCAAAGGGCATATATGTGTGTCATTTGTCAGTGACATCCTATTCCCCCTGTTGGGATTTAACCATCAGAATTTAATTTAAACAATGTGCAAAAATAAGTGTTAAGACACAGTGCCCCATCTACACACATCTGGTGACTAAGAGAGCTTCCTGTTGTATTCAAGGGACAGTCATTGGTAGATCTCATGCAGCAATAGGCCCTGGGAGTCCTGGATGAGTCATTATACACGATCGTCTTTACTTTGGCTGCCATAGTTGTTTTGTCTTCGATTGGGAAGACATTTCAAAATTGTTTTTTTGGAGGCTTGGTTTGGCACACAAAATTTTTCATGGCATAGACCCTATGAAGAAATTATATCAGAAATATATCCATTTATCTTCAGCAGTTAAATTTGTTGGTTTTTAAGTCCATGGTGATGTTTCTTTATAAATAGAAAGGAAACACACATGTTCAGTGTGCATTCAATCTCTTTTTAAATCAACCGACATGAATTAAATTCCTCTCTGTCTCCACTTCCCTCCCAACTCTAGGTGTGAAATAAAAACCTGCAGAGACTGAAAGCTGATTCCAGCACATTGCTGTGGAGGTTTCATTCCCACTGTACTCTTTTTGGGAAAAAAAAAATTTAGTTGCTAACATTAAAATCAGTAGATTGTACATAAATATCCAAACCTTTGACTTCTCTTGAAAACACGAGCAACTGGCCTGCTGTCCAGCATGGGTGAAGTGGAGGAAATGCTGCTCCCAGTGGTAAGGCCTGTGCTGCCCAGGGTTCAACATGGCAACCTAGTCCTAGTAATGTTTCTCTTGCCTTCTGGGGCCATGAGCTTGGAGAACTAGACTGCTAGCTATCTTAAGATAAAGACTACTTTTGTCTTGATCAACTTTGACTTTGAAGCCTTTAACCCAGAACCCAAAACACACTTCCTTGTATGTTTTTTGGATGATATAAAATAACTTGCGGATGCATATGACACTTCCAAAACCGTGCAATTGAATTACTACTCTGCCCTCAATCTTTCATGCAGAGTGGCATCATAGGTTCCCCTGATATCTGCCATTAGACCCACTACCTAAAGCCAGTTGCATGTCCCTGGACTGTCCCTGAAGTCTCCACTTTGCCATTTGACAGCTTATCTTCCTAGCAATCTCCTCTCCAACGAAGACAGCAATGCGTTTCTCATGAAGTGGCTAGGTAGATGACATGAAACCAAGAATGTTGAGCATGGCCCTTAGTGTTCATTTTTATGATGTTCTGAGCAGTTTTTTTCTCCAAGTATACAAGGTTCTGCATCTTTTTAGATGTCCATACAGATCAGTTTGATTTTCCAACCAAGCTTCAAGGAAGAGATTACAGTTCAATTCTCTGTATTCTGAGAAGCTTCAAAGTCCACTCGCCAAGGACACTGATGAAGGTAAACATTTTATTGAGAACTTTTTTCTTTTTTCAGACCTATTATTGGCCTAAAGGGCTAAACTAGGGCATGTCAGATCATATATAACTAGGCGCTCTCAGTCACCACTGCATGTTAAGAACCTGAACTTCCCTGAGTACTTGGAGCCAGGAAAGAAGCATGAAGTGGCTTGTGCTCCTCGACCTAGTGGCCTTCTCAGATTGCAGAGTCATGTAAGTATGGAGACTGTAAGCCACATCATCTTCCTTTATGTGATTTTTATCTTCATCTTATTATTCTATTCATCAGGTTTAGAAGGAAATGGAATATTTCCTTGACAATCTTAAAGTTCAACACTTACTTATTGATAAGTACATTGCTATAGGAACTGTGGGTCCCAAGGGACTTGGTGTAGATTTGCATAGCTGCACAACTCTTGGGGTCCAGTCATGTCATGACCTATTGAAATTGGAACTCCTTGCAATTGTTCAGAGCACAGTCAATGCAGATGTAGGTGTAGTCCTGTGGAATAGTACTTTTCTACATTTTATTTAGCGTGTTCTCTTTGTTCCCTCTCTACTTCAGTGCGTATGTCTATGTCTGGATCTCTGTATCACTGTCATTTATCTCTCCATCTCTTTCCAAGGCTCTGAGTGTATTTCTCTCTGTGTTGTTTTCTTTTAATTTTTCATTTGACTCATTCTTCCTTCTTGAGTCTCTACATTTCCCTAACTTGTTCCCTATCTCCTGGATTCTTTTTTGAACTATCTCTTCTATTTCAAATTGAAGAAAGATTGGGAGAGCTACTTATACACTGTTTTATTTCTGACAAGCAGTGTGACCATAGCCAATTCACAACACTCTTGCATTTCTAATTCTTCACTTGTAAAAGAGGACAGGAATCCCCCTTCTACCTCCTTCCCTGGGCTTCTATGAGAAGGACACAGAAGGGTGGCAACACAGCAATGATAGTGGATGTCACGTTGAGACTTCCTATTTATTAGGCACCTTATATCCATCACTTCACTATGTCCAAGATATCCTATTTGGAGGGTTTGAATTATTACATTCCACCATTTTGCCAAAGGGGACACTGAGACCCCACATGGTCATATGGCTTACCCAACATTACAGAACAGAATCTTTATTCAAACCTATGTCTTTTCCACAGAATATGCATAAAATTCTTATAATAAGTTGACTCATAAAAATGATTATCAAATACACAGTGCCATTACAACGACAGTTATAGCTGAACACTGACAACGAATTTTAGTATCTTCTTTGTTTCTTTGTCAAACGTTCAGTGAAAGAATATTTCTAAAGAAAGTGAAGATGATGAGAAATACCTTCAGTGAAAAAAACATGCTGAGCAATTTCCTGAAGAAACATGCTTACAAACTGTCTTAGATTTCTTCTTGTGGCTCAGATATAACTATTCACCCCCTGAGGAACATCATGGATGTGAGTGTTTTGGGAGGATGATGCTCCACAAAGCCCCCAGGTGCTCTAACCTAGCACTGGGGCTCATATGGAGGTGCTATGTGGGATGTTGGGCCTGTGGCTCCTGCAGGAGGCAGACACACTGGGCTAAAGGTGTCCCACACAGAGGAGAAGGCACTATCATTCTCAACTCTTGTCTTGGTACCTTGGCCCAGAAATTACCAGTGGCAGGTAAACATCCATTTCTGTGTCAAAGATGTGTCATTAGTTTGAGAGAGATTGTTCCTTCTGAGCAGAAGGCAATGACAACCCACTACAGTCCTTTTGCCTGGAATAACCCAACGATGAAGAGGCCTGGTAGGCTGCAGTCCATGGGGTCGCTAAGAGTCGGACATGACCGAACGACTTCACTTTCATTTTTCACTTTCCTGAATTGGAGAAGGAAATGGCAAGCCACTCCAGTGATCATGCCTGGAGAATCCCGGGCACGGGGGAGTCTAGTGGGCTCCTCTCTATGGGGTTGCACAGAATTGGACATGACTGAAGCAACAGTAGCAGCAGCAGCAGCAGATCCTTCTGAACTAAGGGAGTTACTCAGTTACAGATGAAGAGTGAACCATCTCTGATCAAAAAGTAGTACCAACTGCAAAGCAATTGTGAATCCTCAGGCATAGGAATTCAGTTTCCACAGATGCAAGAACCACAGCAGTAAACAATTACTAAACCCATATTCCATGTTAGGTCATAAGAATCTAACACAGTGCTTATTGTTTTTATAAAGGGCTTATTTTTTCTTCAAAAATGCCCATGCCAGCCTGAAAGATAGGCAAAGAGTAAATACATGTCATACGAAAGAGTCACCTGTGTGGAGTTCATTGGATGTGGTCTGAGTTTGGAGGGAGTGGCTGGGGTTGATCAAGAAGAACGTCCTGGAGAAGGGGATTCTAAGGCTAGGTTTTAAGAGACTACAGAGTTTCTTAAGTGAAGGCACCAGGACTTCCCTGGGTGTCCAGCTGTCCTGGAGGCCCAGTGGTTATGCCTCTGGGCTTCTCATGCAGGAGGTTACACTTCAAAGCCTGGTCAGAGAATCAATATCCTGCATACAATGTAGGACATGGAAAAAATAAATGCAAACACCTCTGTGATCAAGTGCTGTGAGCTGCACAGTGGTTAGAAAGTGATCTCAAGAGATATGTGACACCCAATGGGAGGTAGCAGTGTGGGAATAGAGGGTAGCCAGTTCTGCACTAACCCACTCTGTCCTTCTCATTGTAGATGCTCTACATGGGTAACATCACCATTGGAACATCCTCTCAGGAGATCCAGTTTGTCTTTGATAAGTTAGGCTCATCTGACTTGTAGGTGCCCTCCCTCTCTTGCTCCAGTCCTGCACTGCAGATGGTGACTGAAGCCATGAAATTAAAAGATGCTTACTCCTTGGAAGGAAAATTATGACCAACCTAGGTAGCATATTCAAAAGCAAAGACATTACTTTACCAGCAAAGGTCTGTCTGGTCAAGGCTATAGTTTTTCCACTGGTCACATATGGATGTGAGAGTTGGACTGTGAAGAAAGCTGAGTGCTGAAGAATTGATGCTTTTGAACTGTGGTGTAGGATAAGACTCTTGAGAGTTCCTTGGACTGCAAGGAGATCCAACCAGTCCATTCTAAAGGAGATCAGTCCTGGGTATTCTTTGGAAGGAATGATGCTAAAACTGAAACTCCATTACTTTGGCCACCTCATGTGAAGAGTTGACTCATTGGAAAAGGCTCTGGTGCTGGGAGGGACTGGAGGCAGGAAGAAAAGGGGATGACAAAGGATGAGATGGCTGGATGGCATCAACGACTCGTTGGACATGAGTCTGGGTGAACTCCAGGAGTTGGTGATAGACAGGGAGGCCTGGTGTGCTGGGATTCATGGGGTCACAAAGAGTCGGACACGACCGAGCCCCTGAACTGAACTGAACTGAAATGAGCCTGTTGTGAGTACAGACACCCCATACCCGGACCATCTTTCACTCGCTATGCCACCCTGTTTCCACCTTTGGGAACTGATGACACTCATCTCTTGTGTCTGTAGCTATACATGTTAAGTTCAGACATTACAGTTCTTCCACCTTTCGGCCTACACAAAAGACCTTACAGGTTGCTTATGGATCTGGGAACATGATGGGATCTCTTGCTTATAACACCGTTTGGGTAACATGTAAACAGAAGCTGAGTCAGGACTGGCTATGGAGTGACCACTGCTTACAAGACAGATGCAAGACCGTCTGACAGGACCCTTCTTAGCCTAACTCCCATAGATATTGGCCATCTTACACACAGGATCATGTCTCTGGGGAGGCAGTGCCCCTTGTGACACAGGAGCAAACAGATTAGCTAACCCAGAGAGTGGCTTGAGGTGTGGACTTGCAGCTCTTCTGCCCATTAGCAGTTCATGTTTCATTTTTCTGGGAGTGAGAAGAGGGGAAAAAAGCACCCACTTTTATATTTACAGACTCTTCCAGGCACTTTCAGGTGATAAATGGTTTAATCCTGCAACAACCCCACATAGCAGTTCCTCTGATTAGCTCATGAGACATATGAGGAAACTGAGGTGCAGACAGCAAGAGTCTTATTGAGGGCACACATGTGGTAAAAGGTGGAATTAAGGCTGGCTTTTCAGGACTGAAGTCTCTGTGGGGTGTTTGGGAACAGAATAAAACTGACCTGGGGACCTTGGGGGCAATCAAGTGCTTCAAGTATTGAGAGTGGGAAACTTGAGGGCAGAGATGTCAGGAAAGTGAAGTCACTCAGTCGTGTCCGACTCTTTGCAACCCCATAGACTGTAGCCTACCATGCTCCTCGGTCCATGGGATTTTCCAGGCATGAATACTGGAGAGGGTTGCCATTTCCTTTTCCAAGAGATGTCAGGGAGCCTGATAAATGAGTTCTCACTCTAGGGCACCTTTGAGAGTCTAATAAAACCTATGGCCTGCCTCTCTAAAGTACTTGAGTAGGTCCCCTCTTTCTCTTTCTCTTTCATACACACAGAAATGCACACATATCCCCAGAAGTGAATTTCCAAGCAGTAATTTCATAGAACCCTGCAAGTCAGATTGTGTTTTCGGCTTCTGTCTTCCTGGACAGCTGCAGAATCCACAGTACCTTATAGAGAATGCAGTCCATTCCTGTTATCGCTGCTGTAGCTAAGTCACTCCAGTCTTGCCCAACTCTGTGCAACCCCAGAGACGGCAGCCCACCAGGTTCCGCTGTCCCTGAGATTTTCCAGACAAGAACTGGAGTGGGTTGCCATCATTAGTTCATGCCAAAGATAAGGCTATCTTGCTCTCAACCGTTTGGTCCACAAGGTGGCACCAATGGGTTCTGGCCTGATTCTTGGTTGCCCCACCTGGACAGAAGCCACAAGGACAATTTGACTCACTCAGGTGGTGTTTTTCAGAGGGGCAGATTTTTAAAATTCACAGCCTCTCACAATGGAAGCAAATTCCCCTCCCAGCTTGGTCTAACCATCTGAGGTCCACCAAAGACAGTCCAGCCTCAATTCTTCTTTGAGGATGTAACGGCAATGCACCCCAGCCCAGTCTTAGCCTCACTTCATGTATCTGTAAGTGAGAACAATCTTCTCTCCTACAGATTGGGGAACTTGTAAGCACTGACCAGTCATTTGGTCTAAGCCTGGCAGAATCCGGGTTTGAGGCTACATCTTTTGATGGCATCTTGGGCTTGAAATACCACATTATATCCTTCTCTGGAGCCATCCTGATCTTTGACAATCTGAAAAACCAAGGTGCCATTTCTGAGCCTATTTTTGCCTTCTACTTGCACAAGTAAGTCTGAGATGAACAATCACTTTTTCCAAATTAGCTGTAAGATGTTTTCAGTTGCACAAAAATTATAGAACACTTGATAAAGAACTATCCTGAGAGATAACCTAACCCATGATAACTATGGCCCCAGGGCCCTACCTGGCACCACCGCTGGTTTTTATAAATAACGTTTTATTGGAACACATCCCTGCTCCTGGGTTCAAGACCAGTAACTTGGCCTAGGGCAGTGAGTGAGGAGGAAGACTAATGGAAGACCACACAAAACAAGTTGGACGAAAAAGCTGTATGATTTGCTTATGAATTTGATCAGGAAGGAAGAAGAAGGGTGGTGGATATCTTTCCTTCCTCATTAGCGTTCCACTGGGAGCCCAGGCCCAGCTACCCAATTTGCAGGAGCCAGTGAATAATAAAAGTGTGGGACACAAAACAAAATGTGGAATCCCGTGTTCAATAAATATTAGTCAATTTAAGACAGGGAGAGCAAAGGCGGGGGTCCCTTCTGAGTATGAGGCCCTTTGGACAGGAGAGGTCACAGGCCAGTAGAGTCATCTCTGGGTGACCTGAACCCACATCCTTAGCACTCTCAGGCTTTGGTTTTCCTGAAAAATGACAAGCTGGACAAGGGGAAAGCAAAACTCTTCAGCACCCTGTCATCTGAGGGTTTCTGAGCACACAGGGAGCAGGAGGTCCTGGGCCTGTTCAGAAGACATAGTGGGTGGAGCCCAGTCATGTGACTCAGCTTCTGACCTCCTCTGTGCCACTCATTAGCCTGTTACTGAACCCAGTCTGGTTCTCAGTCGCTCCTAGCCTCAATTTCTACATCTGCAAATGGAGACATTATTAGGGCCTTGATGGGTAGACAAGCACAAACACAAGCTCTCCAACAGTGCTGTTGTTACTGTCCTCCAAAGGTCTCCCCTTCTTTTCTCTCTACCAATGCAGAGTGGTGATGTTTTGTGAGGTGCACAAAACCTACTACCTGGGAGTGCTCAACTGGGTACCATTGATCCAAAGGGAGACTGGCCTGTACACATGGACTGGTAAGCCTCTCCCTCTGAGGGTCAGCCCAGTGATGCTCCACATCTGTACACGGACACAGGCAGACACACACAAATGCATTCTCAGACACATAGTGACACAGACATATACACTATCCACAATGACACAGACAGACACACAAACACATGGAAGTATAGAAGCAAACATATATAAACAGAGACACATATAAACATGCATAGCTAGTCAGAGACATAAAAGCACAATTAGAGTCACATACAAACACATATACAAACAAACACACAAACACATAGATACGCAAATAACCTATGGGTTCATAATCTCCAAGCCTTCTGATCAGGGCTCTGACCAGGGTCCTAAAAGGGTCCAGAGAGGTTGTGCAGCTGGGAGAGGGCTGCATCCACTGCCCTGTGAGGCATGGAGCATGGTTAGAGGACTCTACAGTGTGCTGAACAGAGGATCAGGGAGGATTACACCAGACTGAACAGTGTTACAAGATGACCAACTGTCCAGGGCTACCTGGGACCAAGGAAGTTATCAGTACAGATAAATTACCGGGGGTCCAGCCCTAATGGATCCAGGGAATTCAAAGCGAGGATGGCGCTGGCAAGGAAAAACTTATTTATTATTAATATAAGATTAGATTAGGAAGAAATAGTGTAGTAGGAAAGTTAAGGTGGAGAAAAGAGGCTGAATAACTTTGTTTACGTGGAAAGCCAATAAAGTTCCAGACAAGGAACTTGCAACATCTATGTTAGGCCACTGGTGTCCTCTTGAATATCGGGGGGGTGCCCTGCCTTGGGCTCCCCCTTCCATGGATCTTAGAAGCTTGGACAAGTAAGTAGACATGGTGAGCCTCCACGCCCCAGATGGGAATTCAGCCAGAAATTAGAGAGGAGACATGGGGGAAACCGGTCCAGTGACTGGCCTGGCCCCTATTGTCCTTCAAGGCCTTTTACACTTTTGATTATGCATAGAGATCAATAGGTAATACAAAATTATGCAGCATTAGAAGCCCAGACTCTTATCAAAACCAGGCTTTTTCTCTCTGCATATCCTAATTTTATACACAAGCCTTAGGTGATTTACATCATCTTCTGGCCAAAAGGCCAATTAACATTTTATGGCTCTTTTCTGATAAGGGTTTGTTAACCAGAAGACTTATTTGTGTTAAAAGTTTTGTTCCTCCCAAAGTCTGGTGCCACTCTCTGAAAGCACTAAATAAAGTTACATTCTTACATAGCAAGGATACAGCAATTTGTAACAAGTAAAAGGAGCATAATGATTTATAACAAAATAAAAATAATTAACTCGAAAGTCTAATGTTGCTAACATCAAAACTACTATATCTTTTTCCATATCCTGTTTACATTGATTAACATCCTCCCAGGTGCCTAAAAGATAAAGAATGTGGAGGCCTTGCAGCAATCATTGAGTCAACAGTGAAATCCTGTCACCTGTATGATTTTTAGCTCTTTAGAAAAAGCTCTGTAACTTTAAGATACTTTAAGCTTTGTGCCCCTCACAGTTGGGGGCTGTAAAGCAATTCACAAGCTGTAAAAGGTCCAGGGGAACCTGTTAGGCAAGTTAGAGCGTTATCAGAGGGGGTTGAGCTGAAACACCCCTTTCAAATGCAGAAGACTAAAGCCCTGAGTTGACTTTTTCCAGAGAATGTCAGAAGAGTGGAAAATTATAATAAGTCAGGCAGATTCTTATTTTTGGAGTACATGCTCAGGAAATACCAGGGGCAAAGCCTGAAACTCGAATCATCCTTGCCCATCGGGTCTTTGCTGCATGGCCTTGTCACGGATGGGATTCTTCACGCTGGCTCCCAATGATAAATGTCAGTTTGAAAACAAGATAAGCAAGTGGCGGCAACAGCTGGGCTGGCCAGTGCACTCAGTGCAAGCGGCGGTGACGGCTGGGCATGCCGGCGCACTCAGCGTGGCTGAGAGGAGCTGCTCCATGTCGGAGGAGAGAGACAGCAGTCGAGAGTCCCGGGCTGTGACCACACAGGAACAGCTGAGAGGAGCCACCCCACTTCCGAGGTCAGGCGCAGTGGCCGAGAGTGCCAGGCTGCGACGGCACAGGAACAGCTGAGAGGAGCCACCCCACTTCCCACTCAGCATGCTGAGAGGAGCTACCCCACGTTGGAGGACAGAGACAGCAGCTGAGAGTCCCGGGCTGTGGTGGTGCAGGAACAGCTGAGAGGAGCCACCCCACTTCCGAGGACAGGGGCAGCGGCCGAGAGTACCAGGCTGCGACAGCACGGGAACAGCTGAGAGGAGCCACACCGTGTCAGAGGTCAGGGTCGGGAGCCAGGAAGAGCCACTCCGTGTCTGAGGTCAGGGGCGGCAGCCCAGGAGGAGCTACCCTGTGCCCGAGGCCAGGGTCAGGGGCCGGGAGGCGCCACCCCATGTCTGNAACAGCTGAGAGGAGCCACACCGTGTCAGAGGTCAGGGTCGGGAGCCAGGAAGAGCCACTCCGTGTCTGAGGTCAGGGGCGGCAGCCCAGGAGGAGCTACCCTGTGCCCGAGGCCAGGGTCAGGGGCCGGGAGGAGCCACCCCATGTCTGAGGCCAGGGTCTAGGGCCAGGAGGGCCACCCTACGTCTGAGGCCAGGGTCGGGGGCTGGGAAGAGCCACTGATTAATTAGCACTCAGCACGGGTGGCTGCAACGACCAGCACACTCAGCCTTGCCAAGAGGAGTTGCCCCACGTCCGAGGTCAGGGTTGGGGACTGGGAAGATCAACTCGCATCCAAAGATTGGTGGCTGCGCTGACGCGGGAGGGCCCAGATGAGCTGTCCCACGTTGAGGGTCGGGAGGGGTGGCGGTGAGGAGACACCCTTCCTCCAGTGTGGGGAGCGGACGCTGCACTTTGCTGGGGCAGTGATGTAGAGATACTCCAAGCTCAAGAGAGAAGAAATCCAGCTCCACCCACCAGAACTCCAAAACAAGCCT
>SJYA01003137.1:0-12321 GCA_006410615.1 Neotragus moschatus | reverse complement strand
AAAGATATAGAGGAACACAATAGAATGGGAAAGACCAGAGATCTGCTCAAGAAAATTAGAGGTAGGGAAAGATTATTTCATGCAAAGATGGGCCAAATAAAAGACATAAATGAAATGGACCTAAGAGAAGCAAAATATATCAAGAAAGGTTAAAAGACTATATAGAACTATACAAAAATGATATTAATGATCCAGATAACCACGATGGTATGATCACTCACCTAGAGCTAGACATTCTGAAATGTGAAGTCAAGAGGGCCTTAAGAAGCATCACTATGAGTAAAGCTAGTGGAGGTGATGGAATGGCAATTGAGCTATTTCAAATCCTAAGAGATGATGTTGTTAAAGTGCTGCACTTAATATGCTAGCCAATTTGGAAAACTCAGCAGTGGCAATGCCAANAGTCAAGAGGGCCTTAAGAAGCATCACTATGAGTAAAGCTAGTGGAGGTGATGGAATGGCAATTGAGCTATTTCAAATCCTAAGAGATGATGCTGTTAAAGTGCTGCACTTAATATGCTAGCCAATTTGGAAAACTCAGCAGTGGCAATGCCAAAGAAAGGTGATTTCAAAGAATGTTCAACTACCACACAGTTGGACTCATCTCACATACTACCAAAGTAATTTCCCCAAGCAAGTCTTCAACAATACATGAACTGTGAAATTTCATATATTCAAACTGGAATTAGAAAAGGCAGAGGTCATGTACACCTGAGACGGAAAAAAATTAAAAAAAAAATTAAAAAAATAAATAAATACCCCTTACATTCAGTGGAAAAAAAAAAAAAAAAAAAGAAAAGGCAGAGGAACCAGAGATCAAATTGCCATCATTTGTTGAATCATAGGAAAAGCAAGAGAATTCCAGAAATATACCTACTTCTGCTTTATTGACCATGCAAAAGCCTTTGACAGTATGGATCACAACAAACTGTGAAAAACTTACTGAGATTGGAATACCAGACCATCTTACCTGCCTTCTGAGAAATCTGTATGCAGGTCATCAAGCAACAATTAGAACTGAACATGGAACAGCAGACTGGTTCCAAATCAGGAAAGGAGAAATTAAAGTCTGTCTATTGTCACCCTGCTTATTTAAATTATATGCTGAGCACATATCACAAAATGCCCAACTGGATGAAGCACAAAGTGGAATCATTGTTGCTGGGAAAAATATAAACAACCTCAGATATGCAGATGATGCCACCCTCATGGCAGAACGTGAAGAGATACTAAAGAGCCTCTTGACGAAAGTGAAAGAGGAGAGTGAAACATCTGGTTTAAACTCCACATTCAGAAAATGAAGATCATGGCGTTTGGTCCCATCACTTCATGGCAAATAGACAGGGAAACAATGGAAACTGTGAGAGACTTTATTTTTGGGGGCTCCAAAATCACTACATATGATGACTTTAGCCATGAAATTAAAAGATGCTTGCTTGTTTGAAGAAAATCTATGAGAAGCCTAGCAGCATTTTTAAAAGCAGAGAGATTACTTTGCTGAAAAATTTCAGCATAAACAAAGCTATGATTTTTCAAGTTGTCATATATGGATGTGACTGTTGGAGCATAAATAATGATAAGAAATCAAGACCTGAAGGTTTTGAACTGTCATGTTCGACAAGAATCCTGAGTGTCCCTTGGACTACAAGGAGATCCACCCAGTCATGATAAAGGAAATCAATCCTGAATATTCATTGGAAAGACTCATGCTGAAGCGGAAACTCCAATACTTTGGCCAACTGATGTGAAGAACTTACTCATTAGAAAAGACCCTATTACTGGGAAAGATGGAAGGCAGGAGGAGAAGAGGATGACAGAGGGTGAGATGGTTGGATGGCATCACTGACTCGATGACATGAGTTTGAGCAAGATCCAGGAGTTGGTGAAAGACAGAGAAGCCTGGCGTGCTGCAGTCCATGGAGCTGCAGAGAGTCGGACATGACTGAATAACTGAATTGACCTGAACATACCCCATAGCAAATGCTAATTGTAATTGTCAGGTTTCCCCAGCAAGACAGGGTTCCCCAAAGCCCCAACACACATCCCTAGTTAGTCTGCACTCGTGCACAGAAATCACTGCCTAGCATTCACAAGGCATACAGTGAGTTCTGATTGCAGAGGGACCTCCATTTTGGTAGACATAAAGGGGCTAAGGACACTTTTATCCTCCTGTCTCAAACAACTTGAAAGCAGAAGAGATAATGAAAGAGCAGCTTTTTACATCCAATGTCAGGCAGCAGAGTATGGATTCCTGAGGCAGGGAGCAAGCAAGGTGAGTTCTACAACTGCCCCAACTCTAGAAATAGTTTCCAACACATACATGGAAGGGCTATCTAGGCAGAGACAAATGGTCTCCCCAAGAAGAGAGACTTGAGACTCTAGATAGTTAGAGTTCACAGGAGAGAGCTACACACAGAGAACTCTTAGAGTGTACAGGTGATACCTTTCCAGTTTTCAACAGAGAGTTGATAGAACTGGTCAGGATTATAGGGAACAATCCTTGAGTCTCAAATTGCCCCAAGTCTAATGGTATCCCCACCCACCAGCATGGAAATTACTCATAATTCCCATGACATCAGTATGGTCCTGAAGACAATATTGCCTAACTAGTGGGGAATAGTAAACCTGGTCTTAAATCAGCTAAAAAACCTGAATAGCAAGTCTTCAAAAAATACAATTGTTCCCAAGAATATAACAGTGTTTGCAAACAGTGCCAGGAATAGTTTATAAAAATTAAGAATATTCAGCATCCAAAGGGTAAAAATTGTCATATCTAATATGCAATTTAAAATTTCCATCTGAATTGTGAAAATACTTGTCCTAGGTAAATCATAATATTGTAATGTAATTATCCTCTAGTTAATGTAAATACATAAATTTCAAAAGAACAAAAATTTCCAATGTGTAAAGAAGTAATAAAATATCCACAATGAGGGAAAAATCAATTAGTAAAAACACAGTTAAAATATACATTACATAATTAGCAGGAAGGACTTTAAAATGCTTCCTAGAATAATAATCATTATATTCATGAAGCTGAAGAATATTGAGTATGTTAAATAGAGACATAGAAAATGGGAATGAAAAGACTGTGGGAAAAATTAGTTGTGCATCACAGAGATTTGAAACAACTTTAAGAATACTGAAATATATGTAAATGGAATCCCACAGGAAGTGAAAGAAGGAGAATAGAGAAAAGAACTTCATAATTACTGGCTGAAAATTTTCCAGATATGATGAAAGCTTTAAACCCATTAACACAGAAGTTCAATTAATTCAAGGACAAGAAATAGGACAACTATTCAAAGGTGCATGATAATTCACTGTTTAAAACAATCAACCAAAGAAATGTAACTAGAAGGAAAAAGAGACACAGTAGAATAAAAAATGGAAAGACATCAGATTAGGCATGTGAAACAATGTTAGCCAGAGGACACTGGCACCACATCTCAAAATGCTCAGAGAAATATAACTGACTCAGAATTCTATACCCAAGAAAAATACATATCAAAAACAAGATAAAATACTTTCTCATCCTTAGAACAACTATGAGACTGCATCGCCACCAACAGACCAATGTAACAAGAAATGTTTCTTAAAAGGTCTCAAATGTGAGATCTCCATAATTCTAGCCATATCAGTCCTTCAAAAGACCTAGAAAAGGACAAACTAATATTAAAGTAGAAATAGTCATTGTGTTTGTACCCACTTCTAGAAAGTATTGCTAACACCTCAATACTGGATCTTGCAATGTTGGTGGACTAGATGGAGAAGTGATGTGAACAGAAATAAAGAAGGTGAGACAGGTAGGTCAGAATGTGAGATAACAAAGACAAGGTATTTAGAAGCTGAAGAATTGAGAGAAATTTGGGACCTGAGTTGGAAAAGCAGTTTCAAACCAAACTGCGTCATGTGGTATGTATAATCCTCATTTCAGTCCTTAGAAGATCTCTACTGACCAGTCTGTCTCTTTTTTCTGGAGCACAGTTCAGGTCCATCTAGCTGTTTCTCATTGCTGTTCCTTCCACACTGTGCCCAGACGTTCAGCCTAATCCATTCAGAAAAGGTTTGTTCCTTAAGGCAGGCACTGCAGGCTACCTACAAAATGATCTATTCTCTGCCTCTCTTTCAAAACTCAAAATAGTTTGTTATATAGCCATGAGCCAAGTAGCTGCTGTGGCTGCCACTAAGTCGCTTCAGTCATGTTTGACTCTGTGCAATCACATAGGAGGCAGCCCACCAGGCTCCCCCGTCCCTGGGATTCTCCAGGCAATAACACTGGAATGGGTTGCCATTTCCTTCTCCAATGCGTGAAAGTGAAGTCACTCAGTCATGTCCGACTCTTAGCGAACCCATGGACTATAGCCCACCAGGCTCCTCCATCCATTGGATTTTCCAGGCAAGGGTGCTGGAATAGGGTGCCATTGCTGCAGGACTGCATTTCCTGCACACCTGTGCTCTTAGTCATGACTGGTGACTGAAGTGCAAGCAGATCTGTGAGAGGGATTTCTTGGAAGACTGCTTTCAAGGAGCTGATTTAGCTGAGAGATGGGACTCTTCCCTTCCCTACTTTCTTCCTAGCTGTTATCTGGAGTTTAGTTGTGATGGTGGAACTCCTGCAGTTGTATTTGACAATCATGTAACCTTGGACACGGATACCACCCAAGCTCTGGCTGGCCCACTTATAGCTTTGTTCCAGTGGAAGAGAAAAATCAAGTTTGTCTTGCAAAAGTTATAGTTGTTTTAGATTTTTGCAATGTGCATCCAAACTTAATCGTGATACTGCTATGTGTTTAATATGATATAGCTTTATTATTTTGTTGGGTTTGGTGAATATATTTATGTTTTATATTTCTCTAATTTTTTTATTTTATAAATTGATTCATCAACCATTATACCTAAATTGTATAAATGCAAAATTATGATAATAAGCATGCTTTCCTTTAGATTTTGAATTTATATATATATTTTTATCTTCTTTCCTTTCTTGTTTTCTCCATAGTTTACAGCCTGGACCATGTTCTCTCTTATAACCTCATCCATATCCATATTTGCAGGCAAAAACAGACCGACAGCTGTGTGGGGAGAACCAAAGAAGAATGAATATAGGGATATGAATGAAAGGTGGTGGCCCTTGTTACTTATCATGAATCTTCTGAAGTGGGATCACATTCCCTTGCCCTTCTGTGGACCCACCACCCCCAGGTTTGCCACGACCATGGAAGATACTTCCGCCAGTGGAATTTGAGTAGAGGTGATATGTCACTTCCAAATGGAAGTATTATTTTCCGTCCCACTAGCTAGAATGCAGATGTAATGACAGGAGCTGGAGCAGCCATGTTAGACCAGAGGTAAGTAGCATAGGTGGAATATGTAACAAGAAAGAAGTGGGCCCTCTTCTCTGAGGAGAGAACTGCACTAACATTATATGACAGAGAATTGAAATTGTATTGTATTTAAGATAATGTTATTTAGGGTTTGATTACAGTTGTTGAACCTGTAACCTAACACTCATAATGGAATAATTGATCTTTGTGTTAGCCTTATCTTGACATTAGGGTCTGCATGAGACAATATCTACTGATGTATACTTAGAAGTGAGTCAACTGACCGCCCTGACCTCTTGAAGCTGTGGTCTAGTGTGGGATTCATAAACTAAAGCAAGAACAAAGCCACATGGCAGGACAACTTCAAGATCGTGTAGGAACCCTTAGGAGAGGAACCTCAATCAGTCCTGATCTCAGGAGGTTGCTTGAAGCAGGGACAATCCTCTATCTTTCTCCTCATAAATAGGCCATGGTGCCAAGTTTCATGTAAAAGTGATTTATTTCAAATTCCTTCCAGAGTGCTTTCCCTTTTGATCCAGTGTTTAAGATATGCGTTTGGACCTGGTTTGGGAAGATTTCAAATGCCCCAGGGCAACTAAGCTGGTGGGCCACAACTACTGAGCCTGAGTGCCCCAGAGCCTGTGATCTACATCAAGAGAAGCAGAAGATTGAAAAGCCAGTGCACTGCCATAACAGAGTAGCCCCTGCTTGCTGCAAAAAAAAAAAAAAAAAAATTCTCCTAGAGAAACCAGTGAGGACTATGTGGAAGCAGGACATGGAAAAGGTTGAAACCAGTCTGGGTCTGATATCATGCAAGGCATGGAGAGGGTGCTGCAGCCTGTTTTCACAGGGAACTTACGATATAAGTTGTGCCTCAAACGTGCCCCAACCCAAAGCTAGGGAGCTGGGATTTCACTCTCCCACTAGTGCCTCCCTCTCATCCTTCAACTAACACCCAACTGGTGTCTCCAAGCCCTGGTATTAGATCCTCCAAAGACAAATCAAAGGTGACACTAGAAGCAAAAGACACCAAAGATCAGGAAAATGCAACCTCAGTTAATGTCTAGATATCTGCACCCAGTCTGCCATCTCCAGCATCATATCTGAAATCCTGCGAGTCTAAAACACTCTGTGGTTCTCTACATGTAAGCACTTTTAAAAAATTCAGGTTTTAGGAGTGTAGTTAATTTACAGCATTGTATTAATATTAGTTGTATGGGAAAGTAATTTCCATATACATACACATGTACCCATTGTTTCTAGCTTCTTTTTCCATACAGGATATCATAGACTACTGATCAGAATTCCTGTCCTGTACAGTAGGTCTTTGTTGGTTATCTATTAAATAAAGTAGTATACATATATTAATCTCAACCTCTCCACTTATCCCTCTCCCACCTTTCCACTTTGGTAACTATAATTATTGTTTTGATGGAGGGATGTGCCTAGGTACTTTTTGGATCAGGGTTTCTGCTCATGAGAGTGCAGTAGCCAGGGAAAACAAGCCTGAGAGAGACTCATTTGAGATGATGGTAAATGTTGAGAAGGACACAGCCATGCAGAAAGCTGGGAGAAAAACATTCTAGATGTGGGAATTACTGCTGCTAAGGACCAGGGTAACCAAGCTTAATAAATGGCTACCCTTCCACTGCCAACCTTCCTTCCATGTTTGGAACTTGGCTACAGGACAACCACCATACCTCATCCCATGCTTCAGTTGTGAGTTAGCAGCAATGAGGCATGTCAGCCTTCTCAAGAAGGGAGAACCTGGGGCTATCACAATGCTGAATATGTCTGGTTCAGGGACATTTATACAAACTGGTTATCCCCAGGATCATCAGGTGCCAGGGGCACCACCAATGCTCTGACTGTCTCCATGTACTTGTTCTCAGGAGTAGAAACGCCAAGGAACAGATAGTGTGGAGAAATAAGTAATCCCTCTTGTTTCATCTTGCCCCATGTGATTCTCATGACTCTTTGACCACACTGCTCTTTGTCCAAAAACTCTTTCCTCTATTCCATCTTCAAAGGTGGCTTGTGAATTACACCAGCACCTGACTGTGAAGTCTAGTGGCTGAAACTCAACTCACAGTTACCTGGGACCCAGAGATGTCCAGCCTTGTCCTGAGTTTCTGTCTTTTTTCTCCAACCAGATTCATAAAGCAAAGTCCCTATAAAATATAAGGGTGATTGTAATTCTCTCAAGGCCATTTAATCTCCAAGGTCTATTTGGAGTTTCAAAGAGGGAACACATCCGCTGCATTCAGGCTAGTCTCAGACCCCAACCCTGTTCATCCAGGGGTTCCCTGAGGAAACATAAGGCACTTATCCTTTCCAGAAAGCTAAGAATAGAATGCTTCTTGCTCTGAATTCAGGTTCATGTTACCCAGTCAGCCAAGGGTCTGTCTTGTGTGAATGAGGAGTGGGAGCTCTGGGAATCTGAATTGATAGTGAGTCAGTCACCACCTTAACAACTGCCTCCTAGGGTCACTACAGATGGGGCTCTCCCACTGTTCCTGGAACCAAGAAGAAACAGCCCTGAATATTGCTTTCCTGCTACTAAATGGAGGCAGGTCTGCTAATAAAATCAGAACCAGACTTGAGGGGCAACGGGAAAGAAACTTCCACTCTTGTGCTTGCAGACATCTGAGAGCTACCCAGCAGTGGATGCAATTGAACTTTCTCTCATCTTCCCCTTCTTGGAAGCCACCTAGCCTGGGAACCAGAGTTCCTGGGTCCCAAGTATTCACTAACTTACCTGCAGCCTTAAGGTGAGCCATACACCCCAGGGTTCAGTTTCCCATCTCTTGGATGAGGGAGACTGGACTTGCTCCAGAACACTTCTTCCAGACTGAGGCTCAATGCCAATCAGTGGACAAGTGGATCAGAGGTGCAAGTTTATGAAGATGCTGAGGATGCCTCTGGTGGGCAGGGGCTGTAACTTGTCTGTTAACGTTCATGTGTTCTGGGTTCTGGACCAGGAGTGGCAGACCACTTGGCACACAGCTGCTGTGACTCCGAGGACCTTAGAGGCCTTGCCCACTGGAACTTACCATCATTTTGGTTCCGTGGGATGAGAATCAGGTATTTATAAGTCAGAAGTTACCAGTGGGGAATCTTGTAGATTCCTCAGCAGAAACCCAAAATAGCCTAATGACTCCTTTGTCCTAAAAAACTCAGGGAACTAGATATTCCAGGACTCTTCGACAAATTTTGTAATATTTTAAATATTATTTAAATTATTTAAATTTTTTTTGATGATCCGCCATTTGCTCTCTGGCTTGGGATGACATCCACAGTTAGAGCGGAATCAAAGGGCCTCTGGGGGAGGCCCTTCCCCTGTGAGTCATTAGGAGTGAGTACAGATCTCTCCCCTCCAGCTCTGGAGCAGGAATTCCAGCAGGAAGCATGTGATCTCCAAGTTTAACTGAAAGACTCAAGAAGGTCTGGCCCTCAAATAGGCACTATTCTTCCCCCAGTGCTTCTTTCCCTCCTGGGTCCTGTGCAAGCTGCCACCTCCTGGTTACTGGGTTCTTAATTCCTACTCCCTTCACTTGTAGATATCTATGCAGTCCCACTTGTGGCTCCCTTCCTACCCAGGCCCAATCCCTCACCTACAGACTGCACTAAAGAAGGGAAAATCAAGACGGGTGTGCCCTGTTCATTCTTTCTGAAAATATCTGCATTCCTTCTATTTACAGACCCTGTCCTGAATCATCAACATCTCCAGCTAGATGACTCAGCTTAGCAGAGGAATGGAGAGGCAGATGGTGGGGGGAGACGTTAAGGGTGTCAGGTGTGGGGGACAGTTTTCAGATGATAAGAGATGAGTTAGATGATAAGAGGGGTAAAGAGCATGTGGTCCTCCAACCACTCATTCACTGGGAACCTGCCTGAATCTGTTATCTTGGGCTCCTAAGGGTATCATTAAGACAGAAACTTCAAAATGGACTCCTTATAAACTTCTTACTGCAAAATAGTTTCAAACATAACAAATATAAGGAAAAAGAGTGTCATGCACCCTACATTTCATCATTTGGCATCAGTAACTACAAAACTAACCTCTTAGTCCCACAGATTGTCATAGACTGGAGACTATGCAACATCAAGGTGGTGGCCAATTGAGTTCTCAGTGAAGACATTCTTGACTTGCATCAGTCTTTCTTTTCTTGCTATGTTCTCACATGTGGTGGCTGAAGGGAAGGAAGAAGAGGGAGAATAAGGGAGAAAAAGAGGGAGAAGCTAATCCCATCATTAGGGACCACCATCAAAACACCATGTCAACCTAGGTACTTCCCAGAGGGCCTCCTTCTTGATACCATCACATTGGGAGTCAAGGATGGACACAATCCATAGGAGCTATGCGTCATGTGGCAGGTATCTCTTTTTAATTCAAGAGAGACTATCATTTCATTCTCTCTTTTACCCCCTATTCATTTTTCCTGAAGTATTTTGGATGAACATTCCACAAAATGTATATAATGAGTATTTTTGGTAAAATGATAGGATATGAAAAAATGCTCTTTTTTTCCCAATAAAATAATTATTATATCCAGTCCATGTGAAAATTTCCCTGATTCTAAAAAAGCAGATGTCTTTTCACAGTTTATTGAAAGAATGTACTCATATGATGCACTTGGTTGTTCTCTTTTAAGACAAAATAACTGTTCCTTTCCCAATTTTATTGCCATTTATATGTTCAGAAACTGGGAAGAAGCAGGGTGGTTTGTCTTACAGAATGTCCCACTATTGGGTTTAGAGCAGGAGTCTACAATACCAGCACACTGGGTCAGGACCAATACTAGTCCTTGGTCTATTAGGAACCAGACCTCCACAGCAGGAGCTGAGCTGCAGGCCAGTAAGTGAGGCTTCATCTGTATTATTGCTGCTCTCCATCACTCTCTCATCACCCCCAGAAGGGACACTCTAGCTTGTTTTCCTGGAACTGTTTGTAGTTTCATAACCTACGCTTAACAGAAACAAAAATAGCATAAATATTGATGATTATTTTCCTTTCTCAGTGCTCAGAATGGTGAGTTGATGTCCTGGCAATCTATCACACTGACAAATTAGATGTTGCTTATTAACATTTAAACACATTTGGACAGCTTAAAATTTAATATTAAAAAATTAAGATCATGGGATCCAGCTCCTTCCTTCATGGCAGATGGAGAAAAGGTAGAAGCAGTGACAGATTTCTTCATCTTAGCCTCTAAAACCACTGTGGAGGATGCCTGCATCCATGAAATCAGAGGTGATTGCTTCTTGGCAGGAAAACTATGAGAAACATAAACAGTGTGTTGAGAAGCAGAAACATCATTCTGCCCCCAAGCTAGTAGATGTTTGGCCTTTTCATTTGGAGACCTAAACTTTCTGTCCGGGCCCCCTTGGTCTTTGAAGTCCTTCAGCTTTCTGGTCCTTCAAGATTCCCAAGATTATTCTTTGCATTTCTTTACCCAGTCCTGAAATCAGCCATCTCTTTAAGAAATCATGCATTATCTGATGGGAAATATATTTGGAAGCTAGATGTTAGACCTCAGAATAGTTACTGTTATCAAGTTGTCATTGCTTCTAGGCTTTACAGTGGTCAGTGTAGGAAGGACACATTTTCCTTAAAAATTAAAATAAAAAGGAATATAATTAGTTGGTACAAACTTATGCTTTCAGTTCAAGATTTAAGACAGCATGGTTTGAATAAAACTTCTTTATGTTATGTGTGAACCTTTTTCTAGCCACTTAAAGTCTTACTTCAGAATATTAGTTTTAATTATTGCCTTGCTTTTATCTGTTAACATACATATGACTAAGTCACAATAACAGAAGCAATATGAGGAACAATAAGTTGTTAAAATATTGCTTGCCTCAGCTAGGATGGTGGTGCAGATGCATAGCAGCTGCAATGGCAGTGCAGAAGCCCAGCAAAGAGGAACTACCCCACGTCCAAATCAGGGGCAGCAGCTGAGAGGAACTACCCTACTTCCAAGGTATGGAGCAGCGGCTACACTTTGCAGGAGCAGCTGTGAAGAGATACCCCACATCCAAGGTAAGAGAAATAAGAGGGTAGGCACTGAGAGAGGGCATCAGAGGGCGGACAGACTGAAACTACAATCACAGACAACAATCCAATCTGTCACACGGATCATAGCCTTGTCTAACTCAATGAAACTAAGCCCCCCCCCTCGCCCCCCGTGGGGCCACCCAAGATGGATGGGTCATGGTGGAGTGAATGTGGTCCACTGGAGAAGGGGATGGCAAACCACTTTAAAATTCTTGCCTTGAGAACCCCATGAACAGTTTGATAAGGCAAAAAGATAGAACACTGAAAGATGAACTCCCTAGGTCGGTAGGTGCCCAATATGCTACTGGAGATCAGTGGAGAAATAACTCCAGAAAGAATGAAAGGATGGAGCCAAAGCAAAGAAAATACCCAGTTGAGGGTGGGACTGGTGATTGAAGCAAGATAAGATGCTGTAGAGAGCAATATTTCATAAGAACCTGTATTGTAACATCCATGAATCAGGGCAAATTGGAAGTAGTCAAACAGGAGATGACAAGAGTGAACATAGACATTCGAGGAATCCAAGAACCAAGATGGACTGGAATCAGTGAATTTAACTCAGATGACCATTATATCTACTACTGTGGGCAGGAATCATTCAGAAGAAATGTAGTAGACATCATGGTCAACAAAAGAGTTTCAAATACAGTACTTGGATGCAATCTCAAAAATGACAGTATGATCTCTGTTCATTTCCAAGGCAAGCCATTCAATATAATGGTAATCCAAGTCTATGCCCTGATCAGTAATGCTGAAGAAGCTGAAGTTGAACAGTTCTAAAACTAGTCAATCTAATCACATTAAGACCACAGCCTTGTCTAACTCAATGAAACCAAGCCATGCCTGTGGGGCAATCCAAGACAGGTGGGTCATGGTGGAGAAGTCTGACAGAATGTGGTCTACTGGAGAAGGGAATGGCAAACCACTTCAGTATTC
>SJYA01003136.1:0-10777 GCA_006410615.1 Neotragus moschatus | reverse complement strand
ATATGCCTGCTCTGTCCTTTCCAGTCCCTCTTGGTAAGTGATGGCCCCAGCTGATCCCTGAGCCATTCCGCTCCTCCAGAGCCATGAATCCCCCTTCCTTGGCCTCCAATGCTGCCAGGGAGAATGAAATGCATGTATCGGGAGATCAAGGGAACTCAGAGCCTTCAGCATTTCTGAGCTTCTCCATGGTTGGGGCTACAAACTCTTTGCTTAGAGCTGCCATGGCNCATGAATCCCCCTTCCTTGGCCTCCAATGCTGCCAGGGAGAATGAAATGCATGTATCGGGAGATCAAGGGAACTCAGAGCCTTCAGCATTTCTGAGCTTCTCCATGGTTGGGGCTACAAACTCTTTGCTTAGAGCTGCCATGGCTAGGCACTTTTGCAGTGGAAGCATCCATTCTTTCCACCTGGAGGCCCTCAGTAGTTGCCTCAGCTGAGACAGCAGGGGTCAGAAGTTGATTTCCTTCCCGATTGACTGGTTTGATCTTGTTGTATAAGGGACTCTCAAGTATCTTCTCAAGCACCACAGTTCAAAGCTCAATACTGTGGCATTCACCCTTTCTTATGGACCAGATCGCACATCTCTACCTGATTGCTGGAAAAACCGTAGCTTTGACACTACAGACCTCTGTAGCAAAGTGAGTCTCTGCTTTTTAATACACTGTGCAGGTTTTTCATAGCCTTTCTTCCTTCAAAGGAGCAAGTGTGTTTTAATTTTGTGGCTTCAGTCAAGGTCCATAGTGATTTTGGAGCCCAAGAAAATAAAATCTGCCACTGTTTCCACTTTTCCATCATGTATAAGCCATGAAGTGGTGGGACTGGATGCCATAAATGTTGAATATTTTTCTGTGAATAGTTTTTTAACGTTGAGTTTAAGCTAGTGTTTTCATCTCCTCTCCTCATCCAAACGCTATCTAGTTTTTCTTTGTTTTCTGCTATTAGGGTAGTGTCATCTTCATATCTGTGGATGATGATACTTCTCCCAGCAGTCTTGATTCCAGCTTGGGATTTATCCAGAACAGCATACATNAGTTTTTTAATGTTGAGTTTAAGCTAGTGTTTTCATCTCCTCTCCTCATCCAAACGCTATCTAGTTTTTCTTTGTTTTCTGCTATTAGGGTAGTGTCATCTTCATATCTGTGGATGGTGATACTTCTCCCAGCAATCTTGATTCCAGCTTGGGATTTATCCAGAACAGCATACATATTGAATGATGTATCTTACATATAGGTTAAATAACCAGAGTGACAGAGTGCACCTTGTCATGCTCATGTCCCAACTGTAAATCTTTCAGTTGATCTGTGTCTGATTGTAACTGCTGCTTTTTGACCTACATACAGACTTGTTAGGAGAAAGGTAAGGTGATCTGGAACTCCCATTTCCTTAAGAATTTTCCACAGTTTGTTGTGGTCCACACAGTAAAAGGCTTTAGCATAGTCAGTGAAGCAGATGGAAATGTTTTTTCTGGGATTCCCTTGCGTTCTCTATGATCCAGTGAATGTTGGCAATTTGATCTCTGGTTGCTCAAACCAGTTTGCATATCCAGAAGTTCTCAGTTCATGTACTGTTGAAACTTAGCTAGAAGGATATTGAACATTACCTTGCTAGCAAGTCAGATGAACATAATGGCATGATAGGTTGAACATTCTTTGGAATTGTCTTTCTTTTGGATTGGAATGAAAACTGACCTTTATGAGCACTGTGGTCACTGATGAGCTTTCCATATTTACTGACATATTGAATACAGCACATTTACAGCCTCATTCTTTAGGAACTTTCAACAGCTCAGCTGGAATTTCATCACTTTCCTTAGCATTTCTTGTAGTGATGCTTCCTAAAGCCCACTTGACGTCATACTCCAGTATCTAGCTTTATGTAAGTGACCCAGCAACATCCCTGTCCTGGTCATTATGACCATTTTTGTGTAGTGCTTCGATGTATTCTTGCCACCTCTTCTAATCTCATCTGCTTCTGTTAGATGTTTGACTTTTCTGTCCTTTACTGTGCCCATCCTTGCATGAAGTGTTCCTCTGGTATCTCTACTTTTCTTGAAGAGATCTATACTCTTTACAGTTCTATTGTTTTCCTCTAATTCTTGCACTATTCACTTATGAAGACTTTCTTACCTCTCCTTGATTTTCTCTGAAAGTCTGCGTTCCATTGGGTATATCTTTCCCTTTCTCCTTTTCTTTTCACTTCTCTTATTTTCTCAGCTATTTTTAAGGCCTCCTCAGGCAACCACTTTGCCTTCTCACATTTACTTTTCTTGACGATGGTTTAGATGACCACCTCCCATACAATGTTACAAACCTCCATCCATACTTCTTCAGGCTAACAGACCTAATCCCTTGAATCTATTTCTTATCCCCACTATATAATCATAAGGGATTTGATTTAGGTCATAGCTGAGTGTTCTCATGGTTTTCCTTACTTTCTTCAATTTAAAACATGAATAGTGTTTGCTTTTGCCTAAGCATTGCTTCCAGATCACCACCCACCACTCGCAGTGGGTGTGGAGCAAAAACACACAATTTGAAGACTGCTACCCTGGGTTTGTGCTTGGCTTTTCACATGCTTAGCTGTGTGAGCTTGATCAAGTCTCTTAACCTCAGATTTCTCATCTGGAAAATGGGGACCATGATGATAGTTCCACCTTCTCGATTGCATATGTGCCTGCAAAGAGCAAGTGGCCCTGAGAGGGCTTTCTGGGTCCCTGAATCTGGAACAAATATGAGTTGTTCCACCACCTAGGGAGAAGGAAATCTTCTGTTTAGAGGTTATGGCTGCCATCCCCATGGCTGAATATTGATTCAAGCCAAATGACATCGATCTCTGAACCCTGACCCAGAACTCTGACTGAGCCTGTGCTTCTGTTTTCCGGGCTCACATGAGAGCTAATGACTACTGTCTCAGATTACTCCCTTCCTCAGACTTACCTGTCAGCCTTTCCTTGTCAACTGCTTCTCCCCTGAAATCACACTGCGAGGAAAGTTGTAAAAGCTCTTGCTCCCTTAGTTTCTCACATCTCCACTGTAGCAACAAGTAGCTGTTATGGCTACTTTTCATAGCAACAACTATGGCAATATGTACAATCCAATCTCAGCCTGTTAAGTGAGTCTTTCTCCATTTGGCCCCTCATGTTTAAATTACCTATAGTTGCCTTAGTAATCTTCCTATGCTTGCTCTTTAATGTCAAAATATCTGTGGAACCTGATGTAGTTTTCTTTCCCAAGCATAACTCCAACTATGCAATTAAGTAACCAAACATTTAGTCATCTAACTACCCACAGGAATTGACAAAAGCAAACCAGGCATCATGCATTTCTCGCTTGCCCTAAAACACCATTGAACTGATCTACAGAAACAGTATGATACATTGGCATGAACACTCCAGAAGGGATACTTTTCTCTGGATTTGTTTTCCACCTAGTGCAGAATGTTACCATAAGCCTGGCCTTCCAGCAGCTGGTCACCGTATTTTTGCAGACTCAGGCCACTCCAGATTCCTTCTACATCCCTCAGTAAAAATCGAGAGAAGAGACACAATCCAAGTTCTCACTCTTGCAGAAAGCAGCTTTATGGTTTCTTTTTGTTTGTTTTGTTTTTTTAGAAAAAAATATTTGGTAACACATTCAAAACCTTGTGTTCCTTGCCTTGGATTCAAGCACCTGCACCAGAGGATGGGAAGCCTCCCCTTCCACCTAAAGCTTTCACCACTCCCACTAGGGCCACAGGCTTGACTGGACCACAAAGACTTCTGCCTGCTCCCTGATGTTTTCTGTACATTGGTTCAGTTCAGTCTCTCAGTCATGTCCGACTCTTTTCTATATCATGGGAGGCAGTATGCTAGGTTTCCCTGTCCATCACCAACTTCCGGAGCTTGCTTAGACTCATGTTCATCAGGTCGGTGATGCCACCGAACAATTTCATCTTCTGTCTTCCCCTTTGCCTTCTTCCTTTAATCTTTCCCTTCATCAGGGTCTTTTCTCATGACTCAGTTCTTCGCATCAATTGGCCAAAGTATTGAAGGTTCAGCTTCAGCATCAGTCCTTCCAGTGAATATTCAGGACTTATTTTTTAGCATGCATTGGTTGAATCTCCTTGCAGTCCAGAAGACTCTCAAGAGTCTTATCCAACATCACATTTTAAAAGCATCAATTCTTTGGTACTCAGCTTTCTTTATGGTCCAACTCTCACATCCACTCACGATTTCTGGTAAAACCATAGCTTTGACTATACAGACATTTGCTGGTAAAGTAATGTCTCTGCTTTTTAGTGTGCTGTATGGTTTTTCATAGCTTTTCTTCCAAGGAGTTAGTGTCTTTTTTCACAACTGTGGTCACTATCTACAGTGATCTTGGAGCCCAGGAAAATAAAGCCTGTCACTGTTTTTATTGTTTTTCCAGGTATTTGCCATGAAGTGATGAAACTGGATGCCATGATCTTCATTTTTTGATCTGTACATACCACATCAAGACCATCCCAAACAAAAAGAAATGCAAAAAGGTAAAATGGTGGCCTGCGGAGGCCTTACAAATAACTTAGAAAAGAAGAGAAGCAAAAGGCAAAGGCGAAAAGAAAGATGTACCCATCTGAATGCAGAGTTCCCCAGACTAGCAAGAAGAGACTTTAAATGAGCCTTCCTAAGTGATCAGTGAAAGAAATAGAGGAAAACATTAGAATGGTAAAAAACAGAGATCTCTTCAAGAAAATTAGAGATAAGGAGGGAATGTTTCAGGCAAAAATGGGCACCATAGAAGAGAGACACAGGATAGGCCTAACAGAAGCAGAATATATTAAGAAGAGGTTGAAGGAATACATAGAAGAACTATACAAAAAGATATTAATGACCACGATAACCACGATGGTGTGATCACTCACCTGGAGCTAGACAATCCTGAAATGCGAAGCCAAATGGGTCTTCAAAAGCATCACTAAGAGCAAATCTAGTGGGTGTGATGGCATTGCAGTAGAGCTATATCAGATCCTAAAAGATGATGCTGTTAAAGTGCTGCACTGAATATGCCAGCAAATGTGGAAAACTCAGCAGCAGCCACAGGACTGGAAAGGTCATTTTCCTTGCAATCCCCAAAAAAGGTGATATTAAAGAATGTTCAACTACCACACAGTTGCACTCATCACACATGCTACCAAATTAATTCTCCAGGCAAGTCTTCAACAATACATGAACTGTGAAATCCCATATGTTCAGGCTGGATTGCGAAAAGACAGAGGGACCAGAGATCAAATTGCCAACATTCACTGGATGATAGAAAAAGCAAGAGGATTCTAGAAAAGCACCTACTTCTGCTTTACTCACCATGCAAAACATTTGACTATGTGGATCACAACAAACTGTGGAAAACTTACAGAGAAGGGAATACCAGACCACCTTACCTGCCTTCTGAGAAATCTGTATGCAGGTCAAGAAACAACAGTTAGAACTGAACATGGAACAACAAACTGGTTCCAATTCAGAAAAGGAGTACATAATGACTGTATATTGTCACCTTGCTTATATAACTTATATGCAGAGTACATCATGTGAAATGTCCAACTGGATGAAGCACAAGCTGGAATCAAGATTGCTGGGAGAAATATCAGGAACTTCTGATATGCAGAAGACACTATCCTCATGGCAGAAATTGAAGGGGAACTAAAGAACCTCTTGATGAAAGTGAAATAGGAGAGTGAAACATCTGGTTTAAAATTCACATTCAGAAAATGAAGATCATGGCATTTGGTCCCATCACTTCATGGCAAATAGAAGGGGAAACAATGGAAACAGGGAGAGATTTTATTTTCAGGGTCTCCAAAATCACTGTAGATGATGACTGCAGTCATGAAATTAAAAGATGCTTGCTGGTTTGAAGAAAATCTATGACACAACTATACAAATTTTTTAAAAGTAGAGACATTACTTTGCTGAAAAAGTTCAGTATAATCCAAGCTACGATTTTTCCATTTGTCGTGTATGGATGAGACAGTTGCACCATAAAGAATGGTGAGTGAAGAATTTATGGTTTTGAACTGTGGTGTTTTACAAGACCCTTGAGAGTCCTTTGGACTGCAAAGAGACCCAACCAGTCATCCTAAAGGAAATCAATCCTGAATATTCATTGGAAGGACTGATGCTGAAACTGAACCTCCAATTCTTTGGGCCAACTGATGTGAAGAACTGACTCATTAGAAAAGACCCTGTTACTGGGCAAGATTAAAGGCAGGAGGAGAGAGGATTACAGAGGATGAGATGGTTGGATGGAATCACCAACTCGATGGACATGAGTTTGCTCAAGCTCCAGGATTTGGTGAAGAACAGTGAGCCCTGGCGTGCTGCAGTCTACAGGGTTGCAAAAAGTCAGACATGACTGAAAGACTGAACTGAACTGAACATACCACATGGCAAATACTATTTGTAATTGGCATCTTTCTCCAGCAAGACTGGGGGTCCCTATGGCCCCAACATATATCCCCTATCAAGTTTGCACCCATGCACAGAAGTCAGTGCCTAGCATTCACAAAAGGCATTCAGTGAGTTCTGATTGCAGAGGGAGCTCTATTTCAGTCGACATAAAGGATTAAAAACACATTTATCCTCCTATCTCTAATAACTCCTAAGTAGGAAAGACAAATGAAAGTCTTACATAAAACATCTAGCAGCAGAGAATGGATTCCTGAGGTGGGGAGGAAGCAAAGAGAGTTCTACAATTGCCCCAACTCTAGAAATAGTTTCCAACACATACATGGAATTTGTACCTATGCAGAGACAAACAGTCTCCCCGAGAAGAGAGATTTATGACTCTATATAACTAGAGTTCACAGGAGAGAGCTACATACAGAGAACTGTAGGAAGGTACAGGTGATACCCTTCCAGTTTTCTGCAGAGAGTTGATAGTACTGGTCTGAATTATAAGGAACAATCCTTGAGTCTCAAATTGCACCAAGTCTAATTGTGTCCCTACCCACCAGCATGTAAATTACTCATTTTAATATAAATTTATTTTATTTGGAAGCTAATTACTTTACAATATTGTATTGGTTAGCCATACATTGACATGAATCCACCACGGGTGTACACAAGTTTCTCATCCTGAATCGCCCTCTCATCTCCCTCCCTATACCATCCCTCTGGGTCTTCCCAGTGCACCCGCCCCAAGCATCCTGTATCATGCATCGAACCTGGACTGGTGATTCACTTCATATATGATAATATACGTTTCAATGCCATTCTCCCAAGTCATCCCACCCTCGCCCTATCCAGAGTCCAAAAGACTATTCTCTACATCTGTGACTCTTTTGCTGTCTTGCTTATAGGGTTATCATTACCATCCTTCTAAATTACATATGTTTGTATCAGTATACTGTATTGGTGTTTTTCTTTCTGGCTTACTTCACTCTGTATAACAGGCTCCAGTTTCATCCACCTCATTAGAACTGATTCAAATGTATGTTTTTAATGGCTGAGTAATACTCCATTATGTACCACAGCTTTCTTATCCACTCATCTGCCGATGGACGTCTAGGTTGCTTCCATGTCCTGGCTATTATAAACAGTGGTGGAATGAACATTGGGGTACACATGTCTCTTTCAATTCTGGTTTCATTGGTGCGTATGCCCAGTAGTGGGATTACTGGCTCATAAGGCAGTTCTATTTCCAGTTTTTTAAGGAATCTCCACAATGTTCTCCATAGTGGCTGTACTAGTTTGCATTCACACTAACAGTGTAAGAAATTTCCCTTTTCTCCACACCTTCTCCAGCATTTATTGCTTGTAAACTTTTGGATAGCAGTTATCCTGACTGGCCTGAAATGGTATCTCATTGTGGTTTTGATTTGCATTTCTTTGACAATAAGTGATCTTGAACATATTTTCATATATTTGTTAGATTCAGTGCAATCCCTATCAAGCTACCAACGGTATTTTTCACAGAGCTAGAACAAATAATTTCGCACTTTGTATGGAAATACAAAAACCCCTCGAATAGCTAAAGCAGTCTTGAGAAAGAAGAATGGAACTGGAGGAATCAATCTGCCTGACTTCAGGCTGTACTACAAACCGACAGTCATCAAGACAGTATGCTACTGGCACAAAGACAGAAATATAGATCAATGGAACAAAATAGAAACCCCAGAGATAAATCCACACACCAGTGGTCACCTTATCTTTCACAAAGGAGACAAGAATATCCAATGGAGAAAAGACAATCTCTTTAACAAGTTGCGGGCCTTGCTCATGGAAGCTTGGTCACCCTGTGTCATTCTTTTTTCCTTTTCAGGCTGACTTCCTGGAGTGCAGGGGCCCTCTGAGTTCACTTCTCTGCCCAGGCTTCTAAGACCCACTCGATAGGGTGCCAAGGTGGAGCACCCTCTGCTATTTGGGAGGGCGCCTGTGGCTTATGAGGTCAGAACAAGGCCTGTGCTGGGGCTTTATTGGCTTTCTGTATAAACCAAGGAATATCAGCCTCTTTCTCCCCTCTATTTTCTTAACTGCAATATTCTTTCTTTATCTCTTTCTATATCTCTAAATAAATCTCAGTTGCCAATGCGTCACACTTTGGATACCCTGGATCCAACTGGCGCTGGGCCCCAGTACATTATCTTTGACAAAGGAGGCGAGAATGTGCAATAGAGAAAAGACAATCTCTTTAACAAGTGATGCTGGGAAAACTGGCCAACCACTTGTAAAAGAATGAAACGAGACACTTTCTAACACCATACACAAAAATAAACTCAAAATGGATTAAAGGTCTAAATGTACAACCAGAAACTATAAAACTCCTAGAGGAAAACATAGGAAAAACACTCTACAACATAAATCACAGCAGGATCCTCTATGACCCACCTCCAAGAATATTGGAAATAAAAGCAAAAATAAACAAATGGGACCTAATTAAAATTAAAAGCTTCTTCACAACAAAAGAAACTATAATCAAGGTGAAAAGACAGCATTCAGAATGGGAGAAAATAATAGCAAATGAAACAAATGAAAGAACTAATCTCCAAAATATACAAGCAACTCCTGCACCTCAGTTCCAGATAAAATATGACCCAATAAAAAAATGGGCCAAAGAACTAAACAGACATTCCTCCAAAGGACATACAGATGGCTAATGTATTTGCTTCTAAATATGCTGCTAGGATTGTCGTAACTTTTCTTAAAACAAGAAACCTTCTTTTAATTTCATGGCTGGAGTCATCATCTGCAGTGATTTTGGAGCCCCTAAAAATAGTCTCTTACTCTTTCCATTGTTTCCCCATCTATTTGCTATGAAGTGATAAGACAAAATGCAATGATCTTCATTTTTTGAANTGCCAACATTCACTGGATGATAGAAAAAGCAAGAGGATTCTAGAAAAACACCTACTTCTGCTTTACTGACCGTGCAAAAGCCTTTGACTATGTGGATCACAACAAACTGTGGAAAACTTACAGAGAAGGGTATATGATAATATACATGTTTCAATGCCACTCTCCCAAATAATCCACCCTCGCCCTCTCCAGAGTCCAAAAGACTACTCTCTATATCTGTGACTCTTTTGCTGTCTTGCATACAGGGTTATCATTACCATCCTTCTAAACTACATATGTATGTGTCAGTATACTGTATTGGTGTTTTTCTTTCTGGCTTACTTCACTCTGTATAACAGGCTCCAGTTTCATCCACCTCATTAGAACTAATTCAAACGTATGTTTTTAATGGCTGAGTAATACTCCATTATGTACTACAGCTTTCTTATCCACTCATCTGCTGATGGACATCTAGGTTGCTTCCATGTCCTGGCTATTATAAACAGTGGTGGAATGAACATTGGGGTACACATGTCTCTTTCAATTCGGGTTTCATTGGTGCCTATGCCCAGTAGTGGGATTACTGGCTCTTAAGGCAGTTCTATTTCCAGTTTTTTAAGGAATGTCCACAATTTTCTCCATAGTGGCTGTACTAGTTTGCATTCACACTAACAGTGTAAGAGATTTCCCTTTTCTCCACACCTTCTCCAGCATTTATTGCTTGTAAACTTTTGGATAGCAGTTATCCTAACTGGCCTGAAATGGTATCTCATTGTGGTTTTGATTTGCATTTCTTTGACAATAAGTGATCTTGAACATATTTTCATATATTTGTTAGATTCAGTGCAAACCCTATCAAGCTACCAACGGTATTTTTCACAGAGCTAGAACAAATAATTTTGCACTTTGTATGGAAATACAAAAACCCCTCGAATAGCGAAAGCAATCTTAAGAAAGAAGAATGGAACTGGAGGAATCAATCTGCCTGACTTCAGGCTGTGCTACAAACTGACNGCAAACCCTATCAAGCTACCAACGGTATTTTACACAGAGCTAGAACAAATAATTTCGCACTTTGTATGGAAATACAAAAACCCCTCAAATAGCCAAAGCAGTCTTGAGAAAGAAGAATGGAACTGGAGGAATCAATCTGTCTGACTTCAGGCTGTACTACAAACCGACAGTCATCAAGACAGTATGGTACTGGCACAAAGACAGAGATATAGATCAATGGAACAAAATAGAAACCCCAGAGATAAATCCGTGCACCAATGGTCACCTTATCTTTCACAAAGGAGACAAGAATATACAATAGAGAAAAGACAATCTCTTTAACAAGTTGCTGTCCTTGCTCACGGAAGCTTGGTCACCCCGTGTTATTCTTTTTTTCCTTTTCAGGCTGACTCCCTGGAGCGCAAGGGCCCTCTGAGTTCACTTCTCTGCCCGGGCTTCTAAGACCCACTCGATAGGGTGCCCAAGGTGGAGCA
>SJYA01003135.1:0-80822 GCA_006410615.1 Neotragus moschatus | reverse complement strand
TTCACTTTCTGCCATAAGGGTGGTGTCATCTACATATCTGAGGTTATTGATATTTCTCCCAGCAATCTTGATTCCAACTGTGTTTCTTCCAGTTCAGCGTTTTTCATGATGTACTCTGCATAGAAGTTAAACAAGCGGAGTGACAATATACAGCCTTGACGTACTCCTTTTCTATTTGGAACCAGTCTGTTGGTCCATGTCCAGTTCTAACTGTTGCTTCCTGGCCTGCATATAGACTTCTCAAGAGGCAGGTCAGGTGGTCTGATATTCCCATCTCTTTCAGAATTTTCCACAGTTTCTTGTGATCCACACAGTCAAAGGCTTTGGCATAGTCAATACAACAGAAATAGATGTTTTTCTGAAACTCTCTTGCTTTTTCCATGATCCAGCGGATGTTGGCAATTTGATCTCTGGTTCCTCTGCCTTTTCTAAAACCAGCTTGAACATCAGGAAGTTCATGATATTGTCTCTAAAGAATTCCTAACCTCTATAAGCTACAGTAAAATATGCTAACTTTACAAAATTCCTCAAATCTTTGACTTCTAACTATCTTAATTATTTCTAAGCCCTAAATTCAATAAACTCCTTTGCAATAAACATTTTCCTCACAAATAGGCTTCAGATAGCAATCCCTCCCATGGCCTCAAGTTGCAGCCTGTGTGCTCATCCTGGAACACTCTTTTTGTAAAAAGTCCTTAAACAAATGTCAGTGATTAACTTTATGAATTATTCTCTGAGCACAGCTGCAGAAGGCTTTATGCTTTCTCACGCTCCTCTCAAGAACAATAAGCACCTTAATATTCCCTGTCTATCAACTCAGCCAAGGAGAGGAAAACTCAAGTCAGAATTACAAGACTTAACTCTTTCATCCCGGGTCCATGCCTGTGGAATGAGCAGAGGGGTGTGGGGCCATGCCTTCATTTTGTCAGTAAAGCCTAACATAGCTCCCGACAGGCATATGTGTGTGTAATTTGTCAGTGACGTCATGGTCCCCCATTGGGATTTAGCCACCAGAACTGAATTTAAACAACATGCAAAAATGAGGATTAAGTCACAGTGCCCCATCTAAACAGGAGAGGCTCCTGTTGTATTCAAGGGACAGGCATGGATAGATCTCATGAAGGAATAGGCCCTGGGAGTCCTGGATGAGTCACTAAACATGATTGTCTTTACTTTGGCTGCCACAGTTGTTTTGTCTTCTTTGATTGGGAAGACATTTCAAAATTATTTTTTTGTTTGTTTGGTTTGGCAGACGATATTTTTCGTGACATAGACCCTATGGGGGGTCTATGACAGAAATATATCTATTTATCTTCAGCAGTTAAATTTTGTTGGTTTGTATGTCCCTGATGATCTTTCTTTATAAATAAAAAAGAAACGCATATGTTCAGTATGCATTCAGTTTCTCTTTAAGTCAACCGACATGAATTAAATTCATCTCTGTACCCACTGCACACCCAACTCTAGGCGAGAAATAAAAACCTGCAGAGACTGAAGGCTGATTCCAGCACATTGATGAGGAGATTTCATTCCCACTGTTTTTTGGGGAAAAAAAATAGTTGCTAACTTTAAAATCAGTAGATTGTACATAAATATCCAAACTTCTGATTCTCTGGAAAACATGGCCAACTGCCCTGCTTTCCAGCATAGGTGAAATGGAGGAAGGGCTACTTCCAGTGGTAAGACCTGTGTGGCCCAGCGTTCAACATGGCCACTTCGTCCTAGTATCATATCTCCTGCCTCCTGGGGCCATGACTTTGTGAGAACTAGACTGCTAGCTCTCTTAAGATAAAGACTACTTTTGGTTTCATCAATTTTGACTTTGAAGCCTTTAACCAAGATGCTAGCACACAGTTCTTCCTTGTACAGTTGTTGGATGCTATAAAATATTTTGTGGATGCATATGACATTTATTCCAATACTGAAACCATGCAATTGAAGTACTGCTCTGCCCTAAATCTTTCATGCAGCCTGGCATCCTAGGTGCCCCTGATGTCTGCCATTAGACCCACTACCCAGGTTGTATTTCCCTGGGCTGTCCCTGAAGTCTTCACTTTGCCATCTGACAACTTATCCTCCTAGCAAACTCCTCTCCAAAGAAGACAGGAATTCATATCTCATGAAGTGTCTAGGAAGAAGATATGAAGCCACGAATGTGGAGTGTGGCCCTAGTATCCATTTTCATGATACTCATAGAAGTTTTTTCTCCAAGCAGGCAAGGTTCTCCATCTTCTTAGATGTCCATGCAGATCAGTTTGATTTTCCAGCCAAGCTTCAAGGAGGATATAACAGTTCAGTTCTCTGTATTCTGTGAAGCTTCAAAGTCCACTCACCAAGGACACTGATGAAGGTAAATATTGTATTCAGACCTTTGTGTTTTTTTTCAGACCTATTATTCACCTAAAGGGCTAAACTAGGACATGTCAGAGTATATATAACTAGGGGCTCCTGGTCACCACTACATGCTAAGAACCTGAACTTTTCTGAGTACTTGGAGCCAGGAAAGAAGCATGAAGTGGCTTGAGCTCCTTGAGCTGGTGGCCTTCTCAGATTGCAGGGTCATGTAAGTATGGAGACTGTAAGCCACATCATCTTCCTTTCTGTGATTTTTCTTTTCATCTGATTATTCTTCTATTCATCAGGTTTAGAACAGAATGAAATATTTCCCTGAAAATCTTAAAGTTCAACCCTTCCTTATTGATAAGTACTTTGCTACAGGAATTTTGGGACCAAAGGTTCTTGGTGTAGATTTGCATAGTTGCACAACTCTGGGGTCCAGTCATGTCATGACCTATTGAAATTAGAACTCCTTGCAATTGTTCAGTGCACAGTCAATGCAGATGTATGCGTGGTCCTATGGAATAACACTTTCCTACCTTTTATTTAGCGTGTCCTCTTTGTTCCCTCTCTACTTCAGTGTGTATATGTCTATGTTTGCATCTCAGTATCACTATCACTTATCTCTCCATCCCTTTGGAAGTCTCTGTGAATGTATTTCTTGCTGTGGTGCTTTCTTTTAACTTTTCTTTTAATTTTCTACTTTCCCTGAACTTGTTCCCTATCTCCTGGATTCTTCTTTCAACTCTTCTCTTTCAACTTGGAGAAAGACTGGGAGAGCTACTTATACACTGTTTTATATCTTACAAGCAACCAGTTCACAAGCCTCTTGCATTTCAAATTTCTCTCTTGTAAAAGAGGATAGGAATCCACCTTCTACCTCCTTCCCTGAGCTTCTATGATACAGTGGGATGGCAACAGCAATGCTAATGGCTGTCATGTTGAGACTTCCTATTTATCAGGTACCTTATATCTATCACTTCACTTATCCCCAAGATATTATATTTGGAGGGTTTGAATCACTACATTCCACCATTTTACCAAAGGGGAGACTGAGACCCCACATGGTCATATGGCTTACCCAACATTACAGAATGTTCAAACCTATGTCTTTGCCATGGAATATGCATAAAATTCTTATAATAAGGTTACTCATAAAAATGATTAGAAACTATACAGTGCCATTACAATGACAGTTATACCTTAACACTGACAACTAATTGTAGCATCTTCTTTGTTTTTTTCATCAAATGCTTGGTGAAAGAATACCTCTAAGTAGGGTAAAGACCATGAGAAAATCCCTCAGTGGAGAAAACATGCTGAACAGTTTCTTGAAGGAACATGCTTACAGACTGTCCCAGATTTCTTCTTATGGCTCAAATATAACTATTCACCCCCTGAGGAACATCATGGATGTGAGTGTTTTGGGAGGATGGTGCTCCACAGTGCCCCCTGCTGCTCTAGCATAGCACTGGGGCTCATCTGGAGGTGACATGTGGGATGTTGGGGTTGGGACTCCTGCAAGCGGCAGAAACACTAAGCAAAGCGGGCCCAATGCAGAGGAGAAGGCACTATCATCCTCAACTCTTGATCTTGGTGACTGGGTCCAGAAATTACCAGGTGGCAGGTAAACCTCCATTTCTGTGTCAAAGAGGTGTCATTAGTTTGAGGGAGATTGTTCCTTCTGAGCAGAAAGCAATGACGACCCACTACAGTCCTCTTGCCTGGAAAAACCCCAAAACAGAGAGGTCTGGTAGTCTGCAGTCCATGGGGTCGCTAAGAGTTGGACATGACTGAGTGACTTCACTTTCACTTTTCACTATCCTGAGTTGGAGAAGCAAATTACAACCCACTCCAGTGTTCTTGCCTGGAAAATCCCAGGGACGGTGGAGCTTTGTGGGCTGCTGTCTATGGGGTTGCATAGAATCAGACACGACTGAAGAGACTTAGCAGCAGCAGCAGCTCCTTCTGAACTAAGGAAGTCAACTAGTTACAGATGAAGAGTGAACCATCTCTGATCAGTAAGTAGAACCAACTGCAAAGCAACTGTGAATAACAAGGCAGAGTAATTCAGTTTGCACAAATGCAAGAAGCACAGCAATAGAAAGTTACTGAACCCATATTCCATGTAAGGCCATAAGAATTTAACACAGTGCTTACTGTTTTTAGATTATAAAAAGAGCTTATTTTGTCTTCAAGAATGCCCTTGCCAGCCTGAGAAATAGGCAAAGAATAAATACATGTCAAATGAAAGGGTCACTTGTGTGGTGTTGATTGGATGTGGTCTGAGTTTAGAGGGAGTGGCTGGGGTTGATCAAGAAGGACCTCCTGGAGAAGGGAGTGGTAAGGCTGGGTTTGAAGAGACAACAGAATTTCTCAAATGAAGACCCCAGGACTTCCCTGGGTGTCCAACGGTCCTGGAGGTACAGTGGTTATTCCTCTGCCCTTCCAATGCAGAGGTACCATTTCAACACCTCGTCATAGAATCGATAACCTGCATACAATGTAGCACAGGAGAAAAAAATCAAATGCAAACACCTCTGTGATCAAAGGCTGTGAGCTTCACAGTGGTTGGAAAGTGATCTCAAGTGATATATGACACCCAGAGGGAGACATCTGTGTGGGAACAGAGGGTAGCCAGTTCTGCACTAACCCACTCCCTCCTGCTCCCTGTAGATGCATTACATGGGTAACATCACCACTGGAACACCCTTTCAGGAATTCCAGGTTATCTATGACACAGGCTTATCTGATTTGTGGGTGCCCTCCATCTTTTTCTCCAGTCCAGCCTGTTGTGAGTACTGACACCCCCTACCCAGACCATCCTTCACTTGCCCTGCTGCCCTGTTTCCACCGTTGGCACCTGATGACACTCATCTCTTATGTCTGCAGCTACAAAAGTTAGGTTCAGACATTACAACTCTTTCGCCTTCTGGCCTACCCAAAAGACCTTCATGGTCGCCTATAGATCTGGGAGCATGAAGGGATTTCTTGCTTAGGTAGGGCACCATTCGGGTAACATGTAAAGAGAAGCTGTCAGAACTGGCCATGGAGTGACCCTTGCTTGCAAAACTGATGCACGACCATCTGGCAAGACCCTTCCTAGCCTAACTCCCATAGATATTGGCCATCTTACCCACAGGATCCTGTCCCTGGGGAGGCAGTGCCCATTGTGACACATGAGCAAATGGATTAGCTCACCCAGAGAGTGGCTTGAGGTGTGGACTTGCAGCTCCTCTGCCCATGAGCAGTGCAAAGTTCATTTTGCTGGGAGTGAGAAGAGGGGGAAAAAGCACCCACTTTTATATTCACAGACTGTTACAGGCACTTTCCAGGACTTCCCTGGTGACTCAGATAGTAAAGCATCTGTCTACAATGCAGGAGACCTGGGTTCCATCCCTGGGTCAGGAAGATCCCCTGGAGAAGGAAATGGCAATCCACTTCAGTACTATTGCTTGGAAAATCCCAAGGACAGAGGAAACCCCAGTCCATGGGGTTGCAAAGAGTTGGACACGACTTCACTTTCACTTTCACTTTATATTCACAGACTGTTCCAGACATTTTCAAGTAATAATTGGTTTAATTCTGCAACAACCCCACACAGCAGGTGGTTAGCTCCTGAGACATAAAATGAAACTGAGATGTAGACAGCAAGGTCCTTGCTGAGGTCACGCATGTGGTAAACAGTCGAGCTGGGTTTGCTTTTCAGGACTGAGGTTGCTATAGGGTGTTTAGGGACAGGATAAAACTGATCTGGGGACCCTGGGGGGAGTCAAGGGCTTCACATATCCAGAGTGGAAAACTGGAGGCCAGAGATGTCAAGGGGCCTGATAAATGAGCTCTCGCTCTAGAGTGCCTTTGAGAGTCTCATAAAACTGAGCCTTTTTTTGCCTTCTACTTGAGCAAGTAAGTCGGAAATCGATAGTCTCTTTCTCCAAATTAGCTGTAAGATGCTTTCAGGTGCATGAAAATTATAGAACACTTGATAAAGAAGAATCCTGAGAGATAATTTAACTCAGAATAAATATAGCCCCAGGGCTGTACCTGGCTTCACCACTGGCTTTTATAAATAACGTTTTATTGGAACACAACCCTGCTCCTGGACTCAAAACCTGTAACTTGGTCTAGGGGGTTGAGTGAGGAGGAAGACTAATGGAAGGCAACAGGAAAAAAAGTTGGAGGAAAAAGCAATACGGTTTGCTTATGAATTTGATCAGGAAAGAAGGAGAAGGATGGTGGATATCTTTCCTTCCTCATTAGCATTCCACTGGGAGCCCAGGACCAGCTACCCGATTAGCAGGGTCCAGTGAAAAATGAAAGTGTGCAACACAAAACAAACATGTGGGACTCCTTGTTCAAGAAATATTAGTCATTTCAAGACAGGGAGAGCAGAGGTGGCATCCCTTCTGAGTGTGGGGCCCTTTGAACAGTAGAGGTCACAGGCCAGCGGAGCCAACTCTGAGTGACCTGAACCCACACCCTTAGAACTCCCAGGCTTTGAATTTCCTGAAAAATGACAAGCTAGACAAGGAGAAAGCCATTATGCTTAAGCACCATGTCCTCTGACTGTGTCTGAGCACTCAGGTAGCAGGAGGTAGGGCATCTTCAGAAGATATAGTGGGTGGAGCCCAGCCAGGTGACTCAGCTTCTAACCTCCTCTGTGCCACTCACTAGCCAGTAACCGAACTCAGTCTGGATCTCAATCGCTCCTAGACTCGATTTCTGCATCTGTACACGGGGACCTTATTAGGGCCATGATGGGTGGACCAGCACAGCTCTAAGACAGTGCTGTTGTTACTATCCTACAAGGATTACCCCCTCTCTTCTCGCTACACATGCAGGGTGAAAGGCAGTGTGGTGATCTTTTGTGGGGTAGATAAATCCTACTACCAGAGAACACTAAGCTGGATACCACTGATCCACGCAGGCAACTGGAGTGTACACATGAACCGGTAAGCCTTTCCCTCTGAGGGTCAGCCCAAGTGATGCTCCCACTACTGTACATGGACACAGGCAGACACAAATACATTCTCAGACACACAGTCACACAGACATATACACCACACACAATGACACAGACAGACACACAGACACTTGGAAACACACAACCAGACACATATAAGCCTACACAAGACACATATAAACATGCATAGCTAGTCAGAGACACACAAGCACTCACAGAGACACATACAAACACACATACAAACACATATACAAACAAACACACAAGCAGATAGATATGCAAACAACCAATGGGTTCATAATCCCCAGGCCTTCTGACCAGGGCTCTGACCAGGGTCCTAAAAGGGTCCAAAGAGGTCTGTGCAGCTGGGAGAGGATTGCACCCACTGCCCTGTGAGGCGTGGAGCATGGTTACAGGACTCTACAGTGTGGTGAACAGAGGATCAGGGAGAATTTCTCCAGCCTGAGCAGAGGTATAAGATGACCAACTGCCCGGGGCTACCTTGGACATAAGAAGTTCTCAGTACAGATAGATGTCAGTTTAAAAACAGAGAAAGTATTGGAAATGGGGAGAACTGGTCTCCTAAGGGAACAACAACTGAGAAGTGTAGAGAGATTTGCTGAAGTCTTAAGATGTGAAAGTAACTAATAAAAAAGACACCCCACGTTCATGGGCACACAGTAGGGCAGGGGCTATAACAGAGAATCAGGAAGGTGGGATCCAGGAATGATCTGAGGACAAGAGTCATGATTGATAGGATTCTTCAGACAAAAGCTGACCTTTCCTTTGACTTTCTGTGGGCTAAGTTATGTATTTCCTGGCCAGGGTCTCAGAGTCTGAGCTGGTTGTAGGAGCAGTGCTGGGAGACACCCTCTCCCAGAGGAGTCCCTCTCTCCTACCACTATGAGAATCTGCCGCCCTCATGAATCTCCATCTTCACTCTGTGATTGACCAGTTATTTATTCCCCACCAGACACAGCTCTCTGAATGTTTCTCATTCATTATTTTCCAGTCTTCATTCACTCACTAAAAAAACAAGCCTTGGGCATCCACTGTGTGCCAGGCACTTTAGGGAGGCATTGAGAAAACTTGCCTGCACATCTAAGAAGGCAGATGTACAGGAAATGAGACACACACATAGTGAATTATGACTTTGGTACATGCTAGACATGAGGAATCATCTGCAGAGATTGTCAAGAAAGGAGACTGATAAACACCAGGTGAAAGACTTCCCTGAAACCATGACAATTAAGTTGGAATCTGGAAGATGAAAAGAAATTTGCTAGTCAAGGGGGAGGGGGCTCCTCTAGGAAGGAAAACCAGCTTGTGTCAAGGTGCAAAAGAGCCTGGCGTATTCAAGTACTGCATTCAAGAATGTCAAGGAAGATGCCCTGTCAGGAGCAAAGGAAAAGAAGGCAAGAGACAAAGAGCTGTTTAGAAGACAGTAGGCAAAGGGGCAGCTCTGGGGAGACTCAGACTGACCTTATTGCTTGCTTTGTTACACTGTCTCTCAGCTTCTCCATGAAAAGAAAGACTATTGCTTGTTCTGGTGGCTGTGAGGCTCTTGTGGATACCGTGGCATCACTAATCCTTGGCCGAAGAAGACTGATCAGTAACATCCAGAAGCTCATCCGTGCCACGCCATGGGGTTCTGAGGTGAAGGGTCATGCCCCAATGTCACTCCCAGTCTCCTTACAAAAGAAGCATCTCCAGGGCCAACCTCTTTCCCTCTCTCTCTAACAGCACTACATTTCATGTTTTGCGGTCAAAACACTCTCCTCTATTATCTTAACCATCAATGGCATCAACTACCCAGTCCCAGCTCAAGCCTACATCCTCAAGGTGAGGGGAGAACCCTGAGGGGTTGTTCTCAATTAGGAACTTGAAATAACCCTTGGGCTGCTGCTGAGAGGAGGGCGCCCTCTGCAGGCAATCTTGCACTATTGCAGACACTGTTAAGGGCTGGGGCAGGCCAGAGCTCTCAAGACAACCACTTGAGAGTAAAGGGCCATCTGGAAGTCTGATCATCCTGAAGTAAATGTGGAGACACCACGCCATGCTGGCATGGTGGGAGTCACAAGGAGAGGGGAACGCTCAGGTCCTCAGTGTTCAAAGCGCTTTACTTCAATCTTAACCTTCAGATGGATGAACATGGAAAGTCAGCTCTAGCAGTCCCTGAAACAGGCCATGTAACAAGGAGAATGGCTGGGGACAGTCCCAGTGTGCTGTCCCACCATAGTGATTAACAGTCTTCCTTCCCTTCTCATAGTTTTCCTGGTTTGGATAATAAACTACATGGTCACCCTAGTACTCAGATGCATCTTCCCCTAGCTCTGGCCAGGTGCCCCCTTTGTGAGTCAGCCTACCCGACCCCTCTGTGGGGAGGCTGGATGCTAATGTGAATAAAGGGTGCACAGTGACTGCTCAGCCCTGGCACTGGGTGGAGGCTTCATGTCAGCTCTCTAGGGGAGTTCAGAGCAGGCTGATGGGCTCAAAGAAGACTTTGAGGAAGGGAGGGATTTTCAGGAATTCTAAAACCACAAATTCATGCAGCCATAAGGAAGGTTGCTTGGTTATAGGCAACACTGCACTGATTCCATGCAAATGGCATCCCAAGGTGCTCTGCATTGGGGTGCTGGGGACTTACTCAGGGTGATGAGGGCTACAGACTGACTGGTGGGGATGGGGAACCAGAGTACGTTACCCAACCAAGCCTTGAGTGTCCAAACAGGGTGAGTGCGGGCCGAAGGAGGCTTCCCAGAATTCCTAAGGTAATTCTTCAAGGACGTGTTGTGGGCACTGCTCTATTTAAGACGGATAACCAACAGTGAGTTACTGTGTAGCACAGCAAACTCCACTTAATTATATGACAACCTGGATGGGAGGGGTTTTTGGGGGATGAGGATACATGGATACATATGGTTGAGTACATTTACTGTCCACCTGAAACTCGGAATATTGTTAATCAGCTATATTGAATACAAAATAAAGTTTTTTAAAATAATGTATGGATTGTGGGGATGCAGGAGGAGAACCAGCATTGTTTGCAGATAAAACAAGGAGCAGGAGTCAGAAGGAAAGAAACGGAGAGAGGAGGACTATGGACACTCTTGTTCTTTTCTAAAATTTTATTGAAGTGTGGCTGATCTTCAGTGTTGCATTAAGTTCTGCTGCACAGCAATGTGACTCAGTTATACACATACAGAAATATATATTCTTTTTCTTATTCTTTTTCATGTGGTTTATGACTGGATAGTTAATATATTTCCTTATGCTCTTCAGTAGGACTTTGTTCTTTATCATTCCTCTGTACCTCCAACTCTCAGTCCTCCCCTGTCCACACCCTGCTCATGGCACCGCATGTCTTGGCCCTTTTTGGTTGTGGATGAACTCTCGTATCCCCTGCTAATGAGAAAATCCCTTGATACTTACCAAAAGAGGGAAATAAAAGCAAGCATTGTGTTGGGTCTGGATATTTGTGGGAGTTGCATGTAAGGGCTCTTGCTGACTGGTGTGTATCTCTGACTCCCCCAGGATTCTAGAGGCTGCTGCTATACCACCTTTCAAGAGAACACAGTAAGGACATCTAGAGAGACCTGGATCCTGGGTAATGACTTTCTGAGGCTGTATTTCTCAGTCTTTGGTCTAGGAAATGAGAAGATTGCCCTGATATAGGCAGTGTAAATGTTTGGAATGGTTCAGGAATCAGTATGGCTGCTCCAAGCAAACACTAAGTCACACTTAGGGTACTCCTGCCCAGGATACTGGTGAACTGTAATTGGTGGTCTACACACCCTATAATAATAAACAATAAAGAGTTTCACTCGTAATGTTGTGAAACAAACGGGTGCCACTGTTTGTGTCTGCGAGGTGTACAATGATCGGGAAGGATCTAGAACAAAGTCTGAATCACAGTTGAGAGGAGACCACCTCCACCTTCCTATGGCCTCAAGGAAAGGGGAGACTCATTGAAATTACTCTGGGAATCCAGGACACAAGACTCAGAGCAAATACAAAGATCTCAGTGACTGGACCCAAGAAATCAGAAGTTATCAGTTCTCTGTTTCACACCCTCACTGTTTCATCCCTTCTTCTGTAATGGTCTTACCCAGACAACTTTCTTCCTTAAGGCTTCTACACCTAGTGAGGGAATCCAAGCTACCTGCCCTAGGGTTTTATATCCTGAAGGCATCTCCAATAAGGAAAGAAAAGATTGAAGGCATAAGAGTTCAAGGATGCTCTCTGCATGACCCACCAAAGATCACAGGTACAGTCCTAGATCAGCCATGCTGGCAGGGCCATGGGGTCCTATGATTGGCTCTACATGGTCTTGTGGCCCTGACCCAGAAGCACGCATGATTGTCATTTTCCTCCAGAACTACATGACTGAACCTGGTGAGAAGTAGCCCCAGAGAAAGTGACTGGGAGATAGTCTTGGCCATGGAAGAGTTTGTGATAACCCATCAACTCCACCACCTCCTCATTCAGAGGAATTATAAAGGGTAATGAAATAGACTCTCTTCATCCAATCTCAGATGATCTTATCACTGGGCTTCTCCTCCAGGGGATTTTGGATGAGGTACTTCAGGTAAAGCTGGTTCCCTCTTGTTCCCACACCCAGTCACCAGCTCTCTGCCACATATGCCTGCTCTGTCCTTTCCAGTCCTACTTTGTAAGTGATGGCCCCAGTGGATCCCTGAGCCATCCCCCTCCTCCAGGGCCAAGAATCCCCCTTCCTTGGCCTCCAATGCTGCTAGGGAGAATGCAACGCACGTATCGTGAAACCCAGGGTACACAGAGCCTTCAGCCTTTCTGAGCTTTTCCATANTTGTAAGTGATGGCCCCAGTGGATCCCTGAGCCATCCCCCTCCTCCAGGGCCAAGAATCCCCCTTCCTTGGCCTCCAATGCTGCTAGGGAGAATGCAACGCACGTATCGTGAAACCCAGGGTACACAGAGCCTTCAGCCTTTCTGAGCTTTTCCATAGGTGGGACTACAAACTCTGCTTGGAGCTGCCATGGTTAGGCACTTTTGCAATGGGACCATCCGTTCTTTCCATCTGGAGGCCCTCAGTAGATGCCTCAGCTGAGACAGCAGGGGTCAGAGTTTGATTTCCTTTCAGATTGACTGGTTTGATCTCCTTGTTGTACAAGGGACTCTCAAGAATCTTCTCAAGCATCAAAGTTCTAAAGCTCAATTATGTGGCATTCACCCTTTCTTATGGTCCAAATCACACATCTGTACCTGATTACTAGAAAAACCATAGCTTTGACACTACAGACCTCTGTAGCAAAATGAGTCTCTGCTTTTTAATACACTGTGCAAGTATTTCATAGCCTTTCTATCTTCCAGGAGCAAATGTGTTTTAATTTTTTGGCTGTAGTCAAGGTCCATATTGATTTTGGAACCCAACGAAATAAAATCTGCCCACTCTTTCCACTTTTCCCTCATCTATGTGCCATAAAGTGGTGGGACTGGATGCCATGAATGTTGAGTGTCTTTTTGTGAATAGTTTCTTGAATGTTGAGTTTAAACTAGTTTTTTTCATCTCCTCTCCTCATCGAGAGGCTCTTTAGTTCTTCTTTTCTTTATATTATTAGAGTAGTGACATCTTCATATCTGTGGATGTTGATACTTCTCCCAGCAATCTTGATTCCAGCTTGTGATTTATCCAGAGCAGCATATTGAATGATGTATCCTGCATATAAGTTACATAACCAGACAATGTATACCTTATCATGCTCCTTTCCCAATTTTAAATCTTTCAGTTGTTCCATGTCTGATTCTAACTGCTGCCTTTTGACCTACATACAGAATTTTTAGGACAATGGTAAGGTGATCTGATACTACCATTTCCTAAGAATTTTCCACAGTTTGTTCTGGTCCACACAGTGAAGGCTTTAGCATAGTCAGTGAAGCAGGTGGAAATGCTTTTCTGAGAATCCCTTGCTTTCTCTATGATCCGATGGATGTTGGCAATTTGATCTCTGGTTGATCAAACCAGTTTGTATCTCTAGAAGTTCTCAGTTCATGTACTGTTGAAACTTAGCTTGAAAGATATTGAGCATTACCTTGCTAGCAAGTGAGATGAGCACAACAGCATGATAGGTTGAACATTCTTTGGAATTGCCTTTCGTTTGGATTGGAATGAAAACTGACCTTTTCCAGCACTGTGGCCACTGCTGAGTTTTCCAAATTTGCTGACATATTGAATGCAGCACATTTACAGCCTCATTCTTTAGGAATTTTAAACAGCTCAGCTGGAATTTCATCACCCTCCCTAGCTTTTCATGTAGTGGTGCTTCCTAAAGCCCACTTGACTTCATACTTCAGTATATCTGGTTTTATGTGAGTGATGCCAGCATCATCCGTATCCCTGTCATTATGACCATCTCTATATAGTTCGTCTGTGCATTCTTGCCCCCTCTTCTTAATCTCATCTACTTCTATAAGGTCTTTAACTTTTATGTCCTTTATTGTGCCAATCTTTGCACGAAGTGTTCCTCTGGTATCTCCACTTTTCTTGAAGAGATCTATACTCTTTACAATTCTATTGTTTTCCTCTAATTCTTGCACAATTCACTTATGAAGACTTTCTTATCTCTCCTTGCTATTCTCTGGAAGTATGCATTCCATTGGGTATATCTTTCCCTTTCTCTTCTCTTATTTTCTCAGCTATTTTTAAGGCCTCCTCAGGCAACCACTTTGCCTCCTCACATTTGTTTTCCTTGAGGATGGTTTTGATGACCACCTCCTGTACAGTGTTGCAAACCTCCATCCATAGTTCTTCAGGCTAACAGACCTAATCTCTTGAAACTATTTTTCATCTCCACTGTATAATCATAAAGGATTTAATTTAGGTCATAGATGAATGTTCTAGTGGTTTTCCTTACTTTCTTCAATTTAAACATGAATATTGTTTGCTTCTGCCTAAGCATTGCTTCCAGATCACCATCCACCACTCGCAGTGGATGCAGAGCAAAAACACACAATTTGAGGACTGTTACCCTGGGTTTATGCTTGGCTTTTCACATGCTTAGCTGTGTGAGCTTGATCAAGTCCCTTAATTTCAGTTTTCTTTTCTCATCTGGAACATGGGCACCATGATGATAATTCCACCTTCTGGATTGCATGTGTGCCTGCAAAGAGCAAGTGACTCTGAGTACACCTTCTGGGTTCCTGAGTCTGGAACAAATATGAAATATTCTGCCACCTGGGAGAAGGAAAACTTCTTTTTAGAGGTTATGGCTACCATCCCCAAGGCTAAATATCGATTCAAGCCAAATGACATCGATATCTGAACCCTAACCCAGAACTCTGACTGAGCTGATGCTCCTGTTTTCCGGGCTCCCACAAGAGCTAATGATTACTGGCTCAGATTACTCCCTTCCTCAGCCTTACCAGTCAGCCTTTCCTTGTCAACTACTTCCCCCCTGAAATCACACTGCAAGGAGAGTCATAAACGCTCTTGTTCTCTTGTCAGTTTCCCACATTGCCAGCATAGCAACAACTAGCTGTTATGGCTGCTTGTCATAGCAACAACTATGGCAACCTGTACAGTCCAATCTCAGCCTGTTAAATGAATCTTTCCCCAGTTGCCCCCTCATGTTTAAATTACCTATAGTTGCCTTAGTAACCTTCCTATGCTTGCTGTTTAATGACAAAATGTGTGTGGATCTCATCTAATCTTATTTCCCAAGCATAATTCCAACCATGCAATTAAGTAACCAAACATTTAGTTATCTAACTACTCACAGGAACTGACAAAAGCAAACCACCCTTCATGTATTTCTGCTTGCCCCAAAACACCACTGAAGTGATCTCCTGAAACAATGTGATACATTGGCATGTACACTTCAGAAGGGACACTTTTTTCTCTGGATTTGTTTTCCATCTAGTTCAGAATGTCAGTCATAAGCCTGACCCTCCAGCAGCTGGTCACCTAATGTTTTCAGACTCAGTCCACTCCAGATCCCTTCCACATCGCTCAGTAAAATCTAGAGAACAGACTCAGACAAAGTTCTCACTCCTGCAGAAAACAGGTTTGTTTGTTTGTTTGTTTAGAAAACAATATTTGGTAACACATTCAAAATCTTGTGCTCCTTGCCTTGGATTCAAGGACCTGCACCAGAGAATGGGAAGCCTCCTGTCCACCTAAATCTTTCACCACTCCCACCAGGGCCACAGGCTTGACTGGAACTCAAAGACTTCTGCCGGATCCCTGATGTCCTCTGTACATCAGTTCAGTTCAGTCTCTCAGTCATGTCCAACTCTTTGCTATATCATGGGGTGCAGTATGCCAGGTTTCCCTGTCCATCACCAGCTCCCAGAGCTTGCTCAAGCTCATCTTCATCATGTCGGTGACGCCACCAAACAGTTTAATCTTCTGTCTTCCCCTTTGCCTTCTGCTTTCAATCTTTCCCTGCATCAGGGTATTTTCTAATGAGTCAGTTCTTCCCATCAGGTGAGCAAAGTATTGGAGGTTCAGCTTCAGCATAAGTCCTTCCAATGAAGATTCAGGACTTATTTCCTTTAGCATGGACTGGTTGGAACTGCTTGCAGTCCAAAGGACTCTCAAGAGGCTTGTCCAACACCACAGTTTAAGAGCATCAGTTCTTTGATACTCAGCTTTCTTTATGGTCCAACTCTTACATCCAATCATGATTCCTCCATTTTAGTCACTATAAAGGTGTAAAGGACACGTTTATCCTCCTGTCTCAAGTAATTCCAAAGTAGAAAAGACAAATGAAAGATAATTATTTTACATCAAACATCTAGCAGCAGAGAATGGATTCCTGAGGCGGGGAGCAAGCAAGGAGAGTTCTACAATTGCCCCAAATCTAGAAATAGTTTCCAACACATACATGGAAGGTGTACCTCAGTTCACTTCAGTCGCTCAGTTGTGTCCAACTCTTTGCGACCCCATGAATCACAGCACACCAGGCCTCCTGTCCATCACCAACTCCCGGAGTTCACTCAGACTCATGCCCATCGAGTCAGTGATGCCATACAGCCATCTCATCCTCTGTCATCCCCTTCTCCTGCCCCCAATCTAAATTTAGAGTCTTTTCCAAGGAGTCAATTCTTCTCATGAGGTGGCCAAAGTACTGGAGTTTCACCTTCAGTATCATTCCTTCCAAAGAAATCCCAGGGCTGATCTCCTTCAGAATGGACTGGTTGGATCTCCTTGCAGTCCAAGGGACTCTCAAGAGTCTTCTGCAACACTACAATTCAAAAGCATTAATTCTTCGGCACTCAGGCTTCTTCACAGCCCAACTCATATCCATACATGACCACTGGAAAAACCATAGCCTTAACTAGACGGACCTTAGCAAAGTAATGTCTCTGCTTTTGAATATGCTATCTAGGTTGCTCATAACTTTTCTCCAAAGAGTAAGCATCTTTCCATTTCATGGCTGCAGTCACCATCTGCAGTGACTTTGGAGGCCAAAAAAATAAAGTCTGACACTCTTTCCACTGTTTCCCATCTGTTTCCCATGAAGTAATGGGACCAAATGCCATGATCTTTGTTTTCTGAATGTGGAGCTTTAAGCCAACTTTTTCACTCTCCTCTTTTACTTTCATCAAGAGGCTCTTTAATTCCTCTTCACTTTCTGCCATAAGGGTGGTGCCATCTGCATATCTGAGGTTATTGATATTTCTCCCAGCAATCTTGATTCCAGTTTGTGTTTCTTCCAGTCCAGCCTTTCTCATGTACTCTGCATATAAGATAAGTTAAATAAGCAGGGTGACAATATACAGCCTTGGTGCCCTCCTTTTCCTAGTTGGAACCATGTCCAGTTTTAACTGTTGCTTCCTGACCTGCGTACAGATTTCTCAAGAGGCAGATCAGGTGGTCTGGTATTCCCATCTCTCTCAGAATTTTCCACAGTTTATTGTGATCCACACAGCCAAAGGCTTTGGCATAATCAATCAAGAAGAAATAGTTGTTTTTCTGAAACAGGCTCCCCAAGAAGAGAGATTTATGACTCTATATTGTTAGAGTTCATAGGAGAGCGTGACATACAGAGAACTGTAGGAATGTACAGGTGATACCCTTTCGGTTTTCAGCAGAGAGTTGATAGTACTGTTCTGAATTATAGGGAACAATCCTGGAGTCTCAAATTGCTCCAAATCTAAGTATGTCCCCACCCACCTATGTGGAAATTACTCATTATTTAATATAAACTTACTTATTTTAATTGGAGGCTAATTACTTTATAATATTTTATTGGTTTTGCCATACATTGACATGAATCTGCCACAGGTGTACATGTATTCCTNCAAATCTAAGTATGTCCCCACCCACCTATGTGGAAATTACTCATTATTTAATATAAACTTACTTATTTTAATTGGAGGCTAATTACTTTATAATATTTTATTGGTTTTGCCATACATTGACATGAATCTGCCACAGGTGTACATGTATTCCTCATCCTGAACCCCCCTCCCACCTCTCTCCCCATACCATCCCTCTGGGTCATCCCAGTGCACCAGCCCCAAGCATCCCGTATCAGGCACAGAACCCGGATTGGCGATTCATTTCACATATGATAATATACATACTTCAGTGCCATTCTCCCAAATCATCCCACCCTTGCCCTCTCCCACAGAGTCCAGAAGACTGTTCTATACATCTCTGTCTCTTTTGCTGTCTCACATACATGGTTATTGTTATAATCGTTCTAAATTCCATATATATTTGATAATATGCTGTATTGGTGTTTTTCTTTCTGGCTTACTTCATTCTGTATAATAGGCTCCAGTTTCATCCACCTCATTAGAACTGATTCAAATGTATTCTTTTTGATGGCTGAGTAATACTCCATTCTGTATATATACCACAGTTTTCTAATCCATTCATCTGCTGATGGACGTCGAGGTTGCTTCCATGTCCTGGCTATTATAAACAGTGCTGAGATAAATACTGGGGTAAACTTCTCTCTTTCAATTCTGGTTTCCTTGGTGTGTATGCCCAGGAGTGGGATTGCTGGGTCGTAAGAAAGTTCAATTTCCAGTTTTTTAAGGAATCTCCACACTGTTTTCCAGAGTGGCTGTACTAGTTTGCATTCCCACCAACAGTGTAAAAGGGTTCCCTTTTCTCTATATCCTCTCCAGCATTTACTCCTTCTAGACTTTTGAATAGCAGCTTTTCTGACATCCGTGAAATGGTACCTTATTGTGGTTTTGATTTGCATTTCTCTGATAATGAGTGATATTGAGCATCTTTTCATGTGTTTGTTAGCCATCTGTATGTCTTCTTTGGAGAAATGTCTACTCAGTTCTTTGGCCCATTTTTTGATTGGGTCGTTTATTTTTCTGGAATTGAGCTGCATAAGTTGCTTGTATATTTTTGAGATTAATTCTTTTTCTATTGCTTCATTTGCTATTATTTTCTCCCAATCTTCTGAAGTCTGCTTTTCACTTTCCTTATAGTTTCCTTTGTTGTGTAGAAGCTTTTAAGTTTAATTAGGTGCCATTTGTTTATTTTTGCTTTTATTTCCAATACTCTGGGAGTTGGGTCATAGACGATCCTGGTGTGATTTATGTCGGTGAGTGTTTTTCCTATGTTCTTCTCTAGGAGTTTTATTGTTTCTGGTCTTATATTTAGATCTTTAGTCCATTTTGAGTTTATTTTTTGTGTATGGTGTTAGAAAGTGTTCTAGTTTCATTATTTTACAAGTGGTTGACCAGTTTTCCCAGCACCACTTGTTAAAGAGATTGTCTTTTTTCATTGTATATTCTTGCTTCCTTTGTCAAACATAAGGTGTCCATAGGTGCATAGATTTATCTCTGGGCTTTCTATTTTGTTCCGTTGATCCATACTTCTGTCTTTGTGCGAGTACCATACTGTCTTGATGACTGTGGCTTGGTAGTAGAGCCTGACGTCACGCAGGTTGATTCCTCCAGTTCCATTCTTCTTTCTCAACATTGCTTTGGCTATTTGAGATTTTTTATATTTCCATACAAATTGTGAAATTATTTTTTCTAGCTCTGTGAAAAATACTGTTGGTGGCTTGATAGGGATTGCATTGAATCTATAGATTGCTTTGAGCAGTATAATCATTTTCACTCTATTGATTTTTCTGATCCATGAACACGGTATGNTTGAGATTTTTTATATTTCCATACAAATTGTGAAATTATTTTTTCTAGCTCTGTGAAAAATACTGTTGGTGGCTTGATAGGGATTGCATTGAATCTATAGATTGCTTTGAGCAGTATAATCATTTTCACTCTATTGATTTTTCTGATCCATGAACACGGTATGTTTCTCCATCTATTAGTGTCCTCTTTGATTTCTTTCACCAGTGTTTTATAGTTTTCTCTATATAGGTCTTTAGTTTCTTTAGGTAGATATAGTACTAAATATTTTATTCTTTTCATTGGAATGGTGTATGGAATTGTTTCCCTAATTTCTCTTTCTAGTTTCTCATTGTTAGTCTATAGGAATGCAAGGGATTTCCGTGTGTTGATTTTATATCCTGCAACTTTACTATATTCATTGATTAGCTCTAATGATTTTCTGGTGGAGTCTTTAAGGTTTTCTATGTAGAGGATCATGTCATCTGCAAATGATGAGAGTTTTACTTCTTCTTTTTGAATTTGGATTCATTTTATATCTTTGTCTACTCTGATTGCTGTGGCCAATAATTCCAAAACTATGTTGAATAGTAGTGGTGACAGTGAGTACCCTTGTCTTGTTACTGACTTTAGGGGAAATGCTTTCAATTTTTCACCATTGAGGATAATGTTTTCTGTGGGTTTCTCATATATAGCTTTTATTATGTTGAGGTATGTTCCTTCTAGTCCTGCTTTCTGGAGAGTTTTGTCATAAATGGATGTTGAATTTTTTCAAAGGCTTTCTCTGCATCTGTTTAGATAATCATATGGCTTTTATTTTTCAGTTTATTAATGTGGTGTATTATGTTGATTGATTTGCAGATATTGAAGAATACTTGCATCCCTGGAATAAATCCCACTTGGTCATGATGTATGATCTTTTTAATGTGTTGTTGGATTCTGATTGCTAGAATTTTGTTAAGGATTTTTGCATCTATGTTCATCAGTGATGTCATCCTGTAGTTTTCTTTTTTGTGGCATCATTGTTCGATTTTAGTATTAGCGTGATGGTGGCCTCATAGAATGAGTTTGGAAGTTTACCTTCCTCTGCAATTTTCTGGAAGAGTTTGAGTAGGATATGTATTAGCTCTTCTCTAAATTTTTGGTAGAATTTAGCTGTGAAGCCATCTGGTCCTGGGCTTTTGTTTGCTGGAAGGTTTCTGATTACAGTTTCAATATCCATGCTTGTGATGAGTCTGTTAAGATTTTCTATTTCATCCTGGTTCAGTTTTGGAAAGTTGTCCCTTTCCAAGAATTTGTCCATTTCTTCCAAGTTGTCCATTTTATTGGCATATAATTGCTGATAGTAGTCTCTTATGATCCTTTGTATTTCTGTGTTTTCTGTTGTGGTCTCCTCATTTTCATTTCTAATTTTATTGATTTGATTGTTCTCCCATTTTTTCTTGATGAGTCTGGCTAATGGTTTGACAATTTTACTTATCCTCTCAAAGAACCAGCTTTTGACTTTGTTGATTTTTGCTATCGTCTTTTTTGTTTCTTTTGCATTTATTTCTGCCTGCATTTTGAAGATTTCTTTCCTTCTACTAACCCTGAAGTTCTTCATTTCTTCCTTTTCTAGTTGCTTTAGGTGTAGAGTTAGATTATTTATTTTACTTTTTTCTTTTTTCTTGAGGTATGCCTGTATTGCTATGAACCTTCCCCTTAGCACTGCTTTTATAGTGTCCCACAGGTTTTGGGTTGTTGTGTTTTCATTTTCATTTGTTTCTATGCATATTTTGATTTCTTTTTTGATTTCTTCTGTGATTTGCTGGTTATTCAGCAGCATGTTGTTCAGCCTCCATATGTTGGAATTTTTAATAATTTTCCTCTTGTAATTGAGATCTAATATTATCTGCATTGTGGTCAGAAAAGATGCTTGGAACGATTTCAATATTTTTGAAATTATCAAGGCTAGATTTCTGGCCCAGTATGTGATCTATCCTGGAGAAGATTCCTTGTGCACTTGAGAAAAAGGTGAAATTCATTGTTTTGGGGTCAAATGTCCTATAGATATCAATTAGGTCTAACAGGCATATTGTATCATTTAAAGTTTGGGTTTCCTTGCTAATTTTCTGTTTAATTGATCATGGCATAAGTGTGAGTGGGGTATTAAAGTCTCCCACTATTATTATGTTATTGTTAATTTCCACTTTCATACTTGTTAGTATTTGTCTTATGTATTGCTGTGCTCCTATGTTGGGTGCATTTGTATTTATAACTGTTATATCTTCTTCTTGGATTGATATTTTGATCATTATGTAGTGTCCTTCTTTGTATCTTTTCAAAGCCTTGCTTTAAAGTCTGTTTTATCTGATATGAGTATTGATACTACTGCTTTCCTTTGGTCTCTGTTTGCGTGGAATATCTTTTTCCAGCCTTTCACTTTCAGCCTGAATGTGTCTCTTTTTATGAGGTGGGTATCTTGTAAACAACATGTATTTTTGAATCCATTCAACCAGTCATTGCCTTTTGTTTGGGGCACTCAACCCATTTACATTTAAGGTAATTATTGATAAGTATTATCCCGTTGAAATTTACTTTACTGTTCTGGATTCAAGTTTATACACTCTTTCTGTGTTTCCTATTTAGAGATGATCCTTTAACATTTGTTGAAAAGCTGGTTTGGAGGCACTGTAAAGCTTTTGATTTCTGCTTCATATTTTTTTAATTAAATTTTTATTTTTTAGTTTGTTTTGCTTTACAATACTGTACTCATTTTGCCATACATTGACATAAATCAGCCATAAGTGTACCTGAGTTCCCAATCCAGACCCCGCCCTTCCCCCTCCCTCCCCACACCATCCCTCCAGATCATCCCCGCCCATCAGTCCCAAGCCTTCTGCTTCATATTTGAATGAGATCTTTGCTGAGTACAGTAATCTGGTATGCAGGTGTTTTTCTTTCATCACTTTAAGTATCCCCTGCCATTCTGTCCTGGCATGAATAGTTTCTATTCAAAGATCAGCTGTTATCCTTATGGGAATGCCCTTGTGTGCTATTTGTTGTTTTTCCCTTGCTGCTTTTAATATTTGTTCTTTGTATTTGATCTTTGTTAATTTGATGAATATGTGTCTTGGGGTGTTTGGCCTTGGGTTTACCTGTTTGGGATTCTCTGGGTTTCTTGAACTTGCCTGATTATTCCCTTCCCCAATTTAGGGAAGTTTTCAACAATTATCTCAAATATTTTCTCATGGTCTTTCTTTGTGTCTTCTTCTTCTGGCACTCCTATGATTCAAATGTTGGGGCATTTAACATTGTCCCAGAGGTCCCTGAGTTTGTCCTCATTTCTTTTAATTCGTTTTTCTTTTTTCCTCTCTGTTTCATTGATTTCTACCATTCTATCTACCATTCTATCTTCTACCTCACTTATCCTATCTTCTGCCTCTGTTATTCTATTCTTGGTTCCCTCCAGTGTGTTTTTGATTTCATGTATTGCATTATTCGTTATATATTTACTCTTTTTTAACTTCTTCTAGGTCTTTGTTAAACCTTTCTTGTATTTTCCTAATCCTTGTCTCCAGGTTATTTATCTGTAATTCCTTTTTGTTTTCAAGATTTTAGATCATTTTCACATTCATTATTTGGAATCTTTATCAGGTAGATATTCTATCTCTTCCTCTTTTGTTTGATTATGTAGGCATTTACCTTGTGGACATTTCCTTTACCTGCTGGATATTTCTCTGCCTCTTCATCTTTTTTATATTGCAGTGTTTGGGATTGCTTTTCTGTCTTCTTGCAGTTTGTGGATTTCTCTTTATTGTGGAGTTTCCTTGCTGTGGCTGGAGTTGGACGGGTAGCTTGTCAAGGTTTCTTAGTTAGGGAAGCTTGTGTCTGTGTTTTGGTGGGTGGAGCTGGACTTCTTCTCTCTGGAGTGCAATGAAGTGTCTAGTAATGAGTTATGAGATGTCAATGAGTTTGGAGTGACTTTGGGCAGCCTGCATATTGAAGCTCAGGACTATGTTCCTGTGTTGCTGGAGATTTTGCATGGTATATCTTTCTGTGGAACTTGTTGGTCCTCAGGTGGTGCTTGGTTTCAGTGTAGGTATGGAGGCATTTGATGAGCTCCTATCAATTAATGTTCCCTGGAGTCAGTTCTCTGGTGATCTCAGGATTTGAACTTAAGCCTCCTGCCTCTGGTTTTCAGTCTTATTCTTACAGTAGCCTCAGGACATCTCCATCTATACAGCACCAATGATAAAACATCTAGGTTAAAGATGAAAAGTTTCTCCACAGTGAGGGACACCCAGAGACGTTCACACAGTTACATGGAGAAGAGAAGAGGGAGGAGGGAGATAGAGGTGACAAGGAGTAGAAGTGGGGGAATCAAAAGAGGCAAGCGCAAGCTAGCAAGTAATCAGTTCCTTATGTGGTCTCCACAGTCTGGATCCCTCAGATTTGTTCACAGAGTTACACAAAGAAGAGAAGAGGGAGGAAGGAGACAGAGGTGGCCAGGGGTATAAAGGGGGAAATCAAAAGGAGAGAGACAGATCCAGCCAGTAATCTGTTCCCTAAGTGTTCTCCACAGTCCAGAACACAAAAAGAGAATCACAGAGTTAGAGAAGACAAGGTGGATGGAGGAGATAGAGGCGACCTGGTGGAGAAAAAGGAGATCCAAAGAGGGAGAGAGCAATCAGGCCAGTGATCTCGCTCCCAAGTAAAAATGGCTACTGAAGATTGGGTTCTTAAAGGTACAAAATTGATAACAAATACCAAAAAGCAAAGATTAAAAATCTAGAGTAGAGGTTGGATTCTCAAAAATACAATATTAAAGGAAAAAAACAAAGTCACAAGAATTATATATATATATGAAGTTTGCTTTAAGAAATAGGGTTTTTTTCCCAAATTAATAGTAGGTTATAAAAAATGAAAATTAAAGGAGTAGTAGAGGACTTAAAAATTAAAAAAAAAAATAAATTTAAAGAATGAAAATAATAAAAATATATCTAGGACTTTCTCTGGTGTTGTTGTGGACAGTGTGGGGTCAGATCACTTTCAGATAGTTCCTTGATCCAGCTTATACTTCTAAAGATATATAGCCCCTTCCTATGCAGTTGATGCTAACTGCAGGGTTTTAATCTATTGCATCTGTCACTTCCAGGTTGGTTCCCTCTGTTTTAGCTTCTCTTGTTTGCTTGTGTCTTCAGTATCTAATTTCCACCCTGACCCAAGGGGGTGGTGGTGGACAATTTTTTAGGCTCACTTGTTTAGTCGTGCTGTGAGGAGGGAGGGACACTTCCAACAGATAACACTGGCCTGAGCTTGCAATGATTCAGTCACACTGGGTTTGTTCCCACTCATGGCATGTGTGCTTTCCCAGTCTACACTGCTCAGGCTCTAGGTCACTCTGCTGGTAACTCTCTGAGGCTGGCCCTGGGTTGCATGCACTTTCCAAGTCTAAGCCACTCAGTTTCAGGTACTCGGGTACTCCTCAAAGGCACAGACTCAGTTGGGCCTGTGTTTTGTGCTCTTCACAGGTACGAGCCGCTCAGGTGACCAGGTGTTTGGTGAGCATGGTCACTCTTACTCATCGCTTCTCTCATTTCTGCCACTCAGTTTTCTGAGTGTAAAACCAGTGCACCTTCTCAGGCAGATGTTAACCGTCCAGAATCCCAAGAAGTCTTGGTTAGCAATGAAGCCTGCTTGCAGTTTGATAGATGATGCTTCTCTGGGGCTGCGATTGCCCTTCCGGCTCTGGCTGCCCTCACCTTCCTATCTCTGGAAGGGTAGGTGCCCGTCCATAGCCGGCTGGCTCTGCTCAGTCTTTGTTCTATGAGTAGGCCTAGCAGTGTCTTAGTTTAGGATTTTTCACCAGGGTAGCTATCCCAGGGTCTGGTTTGCTATCTCAAGTGAGTTCCCTCAGATTGCCCTTTGGGCATTCAAGCCTGGTCTCACTATAAGCAATGCAGCTCGCACCTCCCTGCCCAGCCCCTGATTGCTAGTGACTGGTGCAGACATCTGTGCTGCTTCTCCACTGAGAGTTACCATTGGGCATGTAATCTGTGGGTTTAAATTATTTATTTATTTTTCCTCCCAGTTATTTTGCCCACTGAGGTTCCAAGGCTTGCCACAGACTTGCCAATGAGAGTGTTTCCTAGTGTTTGGAAACTTCTCTCATTTTTAAGACTCCCTCCCCCCCCCCCCCAAAAAAAAGACTCCCTTCCCGGGACGGATCTCCATCCCTACCTCTTTTATCTCTCTTTTTATCTTTTACATTTTTCCTACCTCCTTTCAAAGACAATGGACTGCTTTTCTGGGTTCCTGATGTCCTCTGCCTGAATTCAGAAATTGTTGTGTGGAATATACTCAGCGTTCAAATGTTCTTTTGATGAATTTGTTGGGGAGAAATTGGTCTCCCTGTCCTAATCCTCTTCCATATTAGGACTGTCTCTGAAATTACTAATAATTCCCATGAGATTAATAGGGCCCTGAAGACAACATTGTCTTGCTAGTTGGGAATAATAAACAAAGTCTAAAGGCTAGTTTCATCTCAGCTTAAAAAACTTTATAGCAAGCCTTCAAAAAATGCAATTGTTTCCAAGAAATTAACAGTGTTTGCAAACAGTGAAAGTAATAATTAATAAAAATTTAAAAATATCCAGCATCCAAAGCTAAAGTGACCACAACCACAATCCAATTTAAAATTCCCATATCAATTGTGAAAGTATTTGTCTTAGTTTTATCTCAATATTGTAAGGCAATTATCCTCTGATTAAGATAAATAAATAAATTTTAAAAGAAAAAAAATCTGAATGTGTAAAGAAGCAAGAAAATATCCATAATGAGGGCAAGATCAATTAGTAAAAACACAAGTAAAATATATATTACATAATTAACAGGGGGAAGGACATTAAAATGCTTACTACATCAAAAATCCTTATATTCATGAAGCTGAAGTATATTACTTATGTTAAACAGAGACATGGAAAATAAAATACAAAGACTGGAAAAAATTTAATTGTGCATCAGAGAGCTTTGAAGGAACTTTAAGAGTGCTAAAAATGAGTACAGTATTATAAAGCAAAACAAACTAAAAAATAAAAATTTAAACTTAAAAAAATAAAATAAAATATATGTAAATAGAAATCACACAGGAAGTGAAAGACAGAAGAATAGAGCGAAGAACATCATAATTACTGGCTGAAAATTTTTCAGCTATGATGAAAGCTTTAAAGTCTTTAACACAGAAGCTCAATTAATTTAAGGACAAGAAATATGACAACTATACAAAGGCACATCATAATTCATGATTTAAGACAATCAACCAAAGAAATGTAACCAGAAGGAAAAACAGACACAGAAGAACAAAAAATGGGGATGACAGAAGATTAGGCAAATGAAACAATGTTAGCCAGAGGACACTGGCCATATCTTAAATGCTGAGAGAAATATAACCGACTCAGAATTCTATACTCAAGAAAATTACATATCAAAAACAAGATAAAATACGTTCTCAGACAGACAACAACTACAAGACTGCATCACCACCAGCAGCAGACAATGAAAGAAATGTTTTCTAAAAGGCCTCAAGTCAAGAGGAATTTAAAACCAAGTGAAAATCTAGATCTACGGGGGAATGAACAGTATCCAATATGATAATCATGTAATATGTATTAAAAAGTAAATATAGGGACTTCCTTGGTGGTCCAGTGGTTACAGATCTGCTTTGAAATGCGAAGCATTTACAAATGGCAAAGGTTTGTTCCTTTGCCAGAGAACTAAGATCCCGCATGCCACTGAGTAACTAGGCCTGCATGTCTCAAATATAGTTTACATGCTGCAAGTACTGAGCTTGCCTTCCTCAAATAGAGTCCCTCCCATCAGGAAGATTTTGCATGCCACACTAAGACCCAGTACAGACAAAGAAGTGACAAATAAATAAATGATTTAATAATTATCATAATTAATAATGATAAACTGTCAAGTTAAAGATGCATACCATGGATCTTAAAACTACTTAAAAACAGTTCCAGTTAATAAGAATATAAAATAAAAAGAATATAAAAGGGAAACCNGATTGGGGGCAGGAAGAGAGGAGGACGATCAAGGATGAGATGGCTGGATGGCATCACTGACTCGATAGGCGTGAGTCTGAGTGAACTCTGGGAGTTGGTGATGGACAGGGAGGCCTGGCGTGCTGTGATTCATGGGGTCACAAAGAGTCGGACACAACTGAGTGACTGAGCTGAACTCAACTGATATCTACAGGACATTTCACCCCAAAACAATAAATTTCACCTTTTTCTTAAGTGCACACAGAGTCTTCTCCAGGATAGAAAACATCCTGGGCCATAAATCTAGCCTTGCTAAATTCAAAAATATTGAAATCATTCCAAATCTCTTTTCTGACCACAAGGCAGTATGATTAGATCTCAATTGCAGGTGGAAAATTATTAAAAGTTCCAACATATGCAGGCTGAACAACACGCTGCTGAATAACCAACAAATCACAGAAGAAATAAAAAATGAAATCGAAATATGCNTATTGAAATCATTCCAAATCTCTTTTCTGACCACAAGGCAGTATGATTAGATCTCAATTGCAGGTGGAAAATTATTAAAAGTTCCAACATATGCAGGCTGAAAAACAAGCTGCTGAATAACCAACAAATCACAGAAGAAATAAAAAATGAAATCGAAATATGCATAGAAATGAATGAAAATGAAAACACAACAACCCAAAACCAGTGGGACACTGTAAAAGCAGTGCTAAGGGGAAGGTTCTTAGCAATACAGGCATACCTCAAGAAACAAGAAAAAAGTCAAATCAATAACCTATCTCTACACCTAAAGCATCTAGAAAGGGAAAAAAGAAATGAAGATTCACAGGATTAGCAGAAGGAAAGAAATCTTCAAAATGTGGGCAGAAATAAATGCAGAAGAAACAAAAGAGACCATAGTAAAAATCAACAAAGCCAAAAACTGGTTCTTTGAGAGGATAAATAAAATTGTCAAGCCATTAGCCAGACTCATCAAGAAACAAAGGGAGAAAAAATCAAATCAATAGAATTAGAAATGGAAATGGAGAGATCACAACAGACAACACAGAAATACGAAGGAACATAAAAGACTATTATCAGCAACTTTATGCCAATAAAATGGACAATTTGGAAGAAATGGACAAATTCTTAGAGAAGTACAACTTTCCAAAACTGAACCAGGAAGAAATAGAAAATCTTAACAGACCCACCAGAAGCATGGAAATTGAAACTGTAATCAGAAATCTTCCAGCAAATAAAACCCAGGTCCAAACGGCTTCACAGCTGAATTCTAGCAAAAATTTAGTGAAGAGCTAACACCTATTCTACTCAAACTCTTTCAGAAAATCGCAGGAGAAGGTAAACTTCCAAACTCATCCTATGAGGGCAACATCACCCTAATACCATAACCTGACAAAGATGCCACAGAAAAAAAGAAAACTACAGGCCTATATCACTGATGAACATACATGCAAAAATCCTTAACAAAATTCTAGTAATCAGAATCCAACAACACATTAAAAAGATCATACACATGACCAAGTGGGCTTTATTCCAGGGATGCAAGGATTCTTCAGTATCCACAAATCAATCAATGTAATACACCACATTAACAAATTGAAAAATAAAAGCCATATGATTATCTCAATAGATGCAGAGAAAGCCTTTGACAAAATTCAACATCCATTAATGATAAAAACTCTCCAGAAAGCAGGAATGGAGGAAATACCTCAACATATTAAAAACTATATATGACAAACCTACAGCAAACATTATCATCAATTGTAAAAAAAATTGAAAACATTTCCCCTAAAATCAGAAACAAGACAAGGGTGTCCACTTACACCACTGCTACTCAACATAGTTTTGGAAGTTTTAGACACAGCAATCAGAGCAGAAAAAGAAATAAAAGGAATCCAAATTCCAAAAGAAGAAGTAAAATTCTCACTGTTTGCAGATGACATGATCCTCTATATAGAAAACCTTAAAGACTCCACCAGAAAATTACTAGAGCTAATCAATGGATAGTAAAGTTGCAAGATATAAAATCAACACACAGAAATCCCTTGCATTCTTATAGACTAACAATGAGAAACTAGAAAGAGAAATTAGGGATACAATTCCATTCACCATTGCAATGAAAAGAATAAAACATTTAGGACTATATCTACCTAAAGAAACTAAAGACCTATATAGAGAAAACTATAAAACACTGGTGAAAGAAATCAAAGAGGACACTAATAGATGGAGAAATATACTGTGTTCGTGGATCAGAAAAATCAATAGAGTGAAAATGATTATACTGCCCAAAGCAATCTATAGATTCAATGCAATCCCTATCAAGCTATCAACAGTAGTTTTCACAGAGCTAGAACAAATAATTTCACAATTTGTATAGAAATACAAAACACCTCAAATAGCCAGAGCAATCTTGAGAAAGAACAGTGGAAGTGGAGGAATCAACCTGCCTGACTTCAAGCTCTACTACAAAGCCACAGTCATCAAGGCAGTATGGTACTGGCACAAAGACAGAAATATAGATCCATGGAACAAAATAGAAAGCCTAGAGATAAATCTACCCATCTATCCACCCATCTATGGACACCTTTCAGAGAAGGCAATGGCAACCCACTCCAGTACTCTTGCCTGGAAAATCCCATGTGCGGAGGAGCCTGGTAGGCTGCAGTCCATGAGGTCGCTAAGAGTCGGACAGGACTGAGCGACTTCACTTTCACTTTTCACTCTCATGCATTGGAGAAGGAAATGGCAACCCACTCCAATATTCTTGCCTGGAGAATCCCAGGGACAGGGGAGCCTAATGGGCTGCCGTCTGTGGGGTCTCACAGAGTTGGACACAACTGAAGTGACTTAGTAGCAGCAGCAGCATGGACACCTTATCTTTGAGAAAGGAAGCAATAATATACAATGAAGAAAAGACATCTCCTTAACAAGTGGTGCTGGGGAAAGTGGTCAACCATTTGTAAAAGAATGAAACTAGAACACTTTCTAACACCATACACAAAAATAAACTCAAAATGGACTAAAGATCTAAACATAAGACCAGAAACTATAAAACTCCTAGAGGAGAACATATACAAAACACTCTCTGACATAAATCACAGCAGGATCCTCTATGACCCACCTCCCACAATATTGGAAATAAAAGGAAAAATTTTTAAAANTACACAAAAATAAACTCAAAATGGATTAAAGATCTAAACATAAGACCAGAAACTATAAAACTCCTAGAGGAGAACATATACAAAACACTCTCTGACATAAATCACAGCAGGATCCTCTATGACCCACCTCCCACAATATTGGAAATAAAAGGAAAAATTTTTAAAAAAGGGACCTAATCAAAATTCAAAGCTTCTACACAAGAAAGGAAACTATAAGCATGGTGAAAAGATAGCCTTCAGAGTGGGAGAAAATAATAGCAAATGAAGAAACTGACAAAGAACCTATCTCAAAAATATACAAGCAACTCCTGCAGCTCAATTCCAGAAAAATAAATGGCCCAATCAAAAAAGGACAGCGAACTAAACAGATATTTCTCCAAAGAAGACATACAGATGGCTAACAAACACATGAAAAGATGCTCAACATCACTCATTATCAGAGAAATGCAAATCAAAACCACAATGAGGTACCATTTCATGCCAGTCAGAATGGCTGCTATCCAAAAATCTACCAGCAGTAAATGCGGGAGAAGGTATGGAGAAAAGGGAATCCTCTTACACTGTTGGTGGGAATGCAAACTAATACAGCCATTATGGAGAATAGCGTGGAGATTCGTTAAAAAACTGGAAATAGAACTGCCTGACCCAGCAATCCCACTGCTGGTCATACACACTGAGGAAACCAGAATTGGAAGAGACATATATACCCCAATGTTCATTGCAGGAATGTTTATAGTAGCCAAGACATAGAAGCAACCTAGATGCCCATCAACAGACAAACTGATAAGAAAGCAATGTTACATATACAAAATGGAGTATTACTCAGCCATTAAAAATACACTTGAATCAGTACTAATGAGGTGAATGATACTGAAGCCTATTATACAGAGTGAAGTAAGCCAGAAAGAAAAACACCAACACAGTATACTAATGCATATATATGGAATTTAGAAAGATGGTAATGATAACCTTATATCAATTCAGTTCAGTTCAGTCGCTCAGTCATGTCTGACTCTTTGTGATCCCATGAATCACAGCACGCCAGGCCTCCCTGTCCATCACCAACTCCTGGAGTTCACTCAGACTCACATCCATCAAGTCAGTGATGCCATCCAGCCGTCTCATCCTCTATCGTCCCCTTCTCCTCCTGCCCCCAATCCCTTCCAGCATCAGAGTCTTTTCCAATGAGTCAACTCTTCGCATGAGGTGGCCAAAGTACTGGAATTTCAGCTTTAGCGTCATTCCTTTCAAAGAAATCCCAGGGCTGATCTCCTTCAGAATGGACTGCTTGGATCTCCTTGCAGTCCAAGGGACTCTCAAGAGTCTTCTCCAACACCACAGTTCAAGCATCAATTCTTCGGTGCTCAGCCTTCTTCACAGTCCAACTCTCACATCCATACACGACTACTGGAAAAACCATAGCCTTGACTAGAGGGACATTTGTCGGCAAAGTAATGTCTCTGCTTTTGAATATGCTGTCTAGGTTGGTCATAACTTTTCTTCCAAGGAGCAATCGTCTTTTAATTTCATGGCTGCAGTCATCCGAGACAGCAAAAGAGACACAGATCTATAGAACAGTTATTTGGACTCTGTGGGAGAGGGCGAGGGTGGGATGACTTAGGAGAATGGCACTGAAACATGTATAATTTCATATATGAAACGAATCGCCAGTTGAGGGTGGATGCATGATACAGGATGCTTGGGACTGGTGCACTGGGATGACCCCATGGGATGGTACAGGGAGTGAGGTGGAAGGGGGATTCAGGAGGGGGAACACATGTACATCCATGGTGGATTCATTTTGATGTATGGCAAAACCAATACAATATTGTAAAGTAATTAGCCTCCAATTAAAATAAATAAATTTATATTCCAAAAAAATGAAAAGACCTTAATGTTGGGAAAGATTGAGGGTAGTAGAAGAAGGGGATGACAGAGGATGAGATGGTTCAATGGCATCACCAACTCAATGGACATAAGTATGTGTGGACTCCAGGAGTTGGTGATGGACAGGGAGGCCTTGCATGCTGCCATGCATGGGCTCACAAAGAGGTGAACACGACTGAGCAACTGACCTGAACTGAAGTTGTTGAATATACTTTCAGATTTCTTTCCGTTTTTTGTTTTGGCTTTCTTTGGTTTTGTTTTTGATGGGCAGTATTTCTGGTTTTCTTTAGAAGATATTCCACTCTGAATGTACAGTCAAAGTCTGAATTTTAAAGTCACTTAAATAATGTGTTGTTATAGGTAGCTAGTCAACAGCTAGATTTATTAGTCTTTGTTCTCAATTTGTTCAGTTCAGTTCAGTCCTTCAGTTGTGTCTGTCTCTTTGCAATGCCATTGACTGCATCATGCTAGGATTCCTTATCCATCTCCAACTCCCAGTTCTTGCTCAAACTCATGTCCATCGACTTGGTGATGCCATCCAACCATCTCATCCTCTGTCTTCCGCTTCTCCTCCTGCCTTCAATCTTCCCTATATCAGGGTCTTTTTCAGTGAGTCAGCATGTTTTGTATACATTCAGTCTCTTTTCAAATCAACTAATATGAATTAAATTCCTCTCTGTCCCCACTGCACTCCCAACTCTAGGCCAGAAACAAAAGCCTGCAGAGCCTGAAGGCTGATTCCAGCACATTGCTGTGGAGATTTCATTCCCACTGTTTTTTCTGGGGAAAAAAATTAGTTGCTAACATTAAAAGTAGTACATTGTACATAAATATCCAAACTTCTGATTCTCTTGAAAACATGGCCAACTGGCATGCTTTACAGAACAAGTGAAGTGGAGGAAAGGCTGCTCCCAGTGGTAAGGCCTGTGCTGCCCAGGGTCCAACATAGCCACCTAGTCCTAGTATCATATCTCCTGACTCCTGGGGCCACAAGCTTGTGAGAACTAGACTGCTAGCCCTCTTAAGATAAGGATTACTTTTGTCTTGATCAACTTTGACTTTGAAATCTTTAACCCAGAACCTAGCACAGAGTTCTTCCTTGTAGTTGTTGGATGATATAAAATCTCTTGTGGATGCATATGACATTTCTTCCAGTACTGAAAACATGCAATAGAAGTATTGCTCTGCCCTAAATCTTTCATGCAGACTGGCATCATAGTTGACCCTGATGTCTGCCAATAGACCCACTACCTAAAGCCAGTTGTATGTCCCTGGGCTGTCTCTGAAGTCTTCATTCTGCCATTTGACAGCTTATCCTCCTAGCAATCTCCTCTCTAATGCAGACAGCAATGGACATTGCATGAAGTGGCTAGGAAGATAACATGAAACCACTAATGTCTAGCATGGCCCCTAGTATCCATTTTCATGATGGTCTTAGCAGTTTTTTCTCCAAGTTGGCAAGGTTCTCTCTCTTCTTAGATGTCCATGCAGATAAGTTTGATTTTCCAGACAAGATTCAAGGAAGAGATTACAGTTCAATTCTCTGTATTCTGAGAAGCTTCAAAGTCCACTCACGAAGGACACTGATAAAGGTAAAGATTTTATCAAGAGCTTTGTGATTTTTTTCAGATCTTTTAGTGGCCTAAAAAGGAAAACTCAGGTAGGTCAGTGCGTATATAACTAGAGGCTCCTGGTCACCACTACATGCTAAGAACCCAAACTTCCCTGAGTACTTGGATGCAGGAAAGAAGCATGAAGTGGCTTGTGCTCCTTGGGCTGGTGGCCTTCTCAGAATGCATAGTGAAGTAAGTATGGGGACTGTCAGTCTCATCATATTCCTTTCTCGGATTTTCGTTTTCATCTGATTATTCTTCCACCCATCAGGTTTAGAAGGTAATGGAATATTTCCCTAAGAGTCTTAAAGTGCCACTGCTACTTATTGTTAAGTAACTTGCTATAGGAATTGTGGATCCCAAGGTCTTGGTGTAGATTTGGGTTGCACAGTCTTGGGGTCCAGTCATGTCGTGATTGAAAATGCAACTCCGTGCAACTCTTCAGTGCACAGTCTATGCAGATGTCGATGTGGTCCTGTGGAATAGCACTTTTCTGCATTTTATTCAACACGTCCTCTTTTTTCCCTGTCTACTTCAGTGTGTATATGCCTATGTCTGCATCTCTGTATCACTGTCATTTATCTCTCCATCTCTTTGGAAGTCACTGGGAGTGTGGGAGTATGTCTGGGGACACACTAGGAGTATGTCTCTCTGTGTTATTTTCTATTTTTCATTTGACTCTTCTTTCCTTTTTCAGCCTCTGAGTTTCCCTTACTTGTTCCCTATATTTTGGATTCTTCTTTAAACTCTCTCTTTTTCAATGTGGAGAAAGATACACAGTGTTTTATATCTGACAACCAGTGTGACCACTTCCAACTCAGAAACCTCTTGCATTTCAAATTGCTCCCTTGTAAAAAAGGATAAGAGTCCCCCTTCTAACTCCTTCCTGAGGTTCTATGAGAAGGAATGAGTGGGATGGCAACAGCAATGCTAATGGCTGTCATGTTGAGACTTCCTATTTATCAGGTGCTTTATATCCATCACTTCACTCATCCCCAAGATATTCTATTTGGAGGATTTGTATTGTTACATTCCACCATTTTACCGAAGGGGAGGCTAAGACACCACATGGTCATATGGCTTAACCAAGATTGCAGAACAGAACCTGCATTCAAATCTATGCCATAGTTTATGCATAGAATTCTGATAATAATGTGTCTCATAAAAATGATTAGAAAATATACTGAGCCATTACAATGACAGTTACACCTTAACACTGACAGCTAATTGTAGCATCTTCTTTATTTTCTTTGTCAAATGCTTGGTGAAAGAATACCTCTAAGGAGAGTGAAGACCATAAGAAACACCCTCAGTGGAAAAAAGATGAGGAACAGTTTCCTGAAGGAGCATGCTTACAGACTGTCCCAGATTTCTTTTCATGCCTCAAATGTAACTATTCATCCCCTGAGAAACATCATGGATGTGAGTATTTTGGGAGGATGGTGCTCCACAGCGCCCCTTGATGCTCTCGCCCAGTACTGAGGCTCATCTGGAGGTGTCAGGTGGGATGTTGTGGTTGGGGTTCCTGCAGGAGGCAGAAACCCTGGAAAACCAGGAGCCCAACCAGAGGATAAGGCACTCTTATCCTCAACTGTTGCCCTTTGTGAGNCAAAAGCCTGCAGAGCCTGAAGGCTGATTCCAGCACATTGCTGTGGAGATTTCATTCCCACTGTTTTTTCTGGGGAAAAAAATTAGTTGCTAACATTAAAAGTAGTACATTGTACATAAATATCCAAACTTCTGATTCTCTTGAAAACATGGCCAACTGGCATGCTTTACAGAACAAGTGAAGTGGAGGAAAGGCTGCTCCCAGTGGTAAGGCCTGTGCTGCCCAGGGTCCAACATAGCCACCTAGTCCTAGTATCATATCTCCTGACTCCTGGGGCCACAAGCTTGTGAGAACTAGACTGCTAGCCCTCTTAAGATAAGGATTACTTTTGTCTTGATCAACTTTGACTTTGAAATCTTTAACCCAGAACCTAGCACAGAGTTCTTCCTTGTAGTTGTTGGATGATATAAAATCTCTTGTGGATGCATATGACATTTCTTCCAGTACTGAAAACATGCAATAGAAGTATTGCTCTGCCCTAAATCTTTCATGCAGACTGGCATCATAGTTGACCCTGATGTCTGCCAATAGACCCACTACCTAAAGCCAGTTGTATGTCCCTGGGCTGTCTCTGAAGTCTTCATTCTGCCATTTGACAGCTTATCCTCCTAGCAATCTCCTCTCTAATGCAGACAGCAATGGACATTGCATGAAGTGGCTAGGAAGATAACATGAAACCACTAATGTCTAGCATGGCCCCTAGTATCCATTTTCATGATGGTCTTAGCAGTTTTTTCTCCAAGTTGGCAAGGTTCTCTCTCTTCTTAGATGTCCATGCAGATAAGTTTGATTTTCCAGACAAGATTCAAGGAAGAGATTACAGTTCAATTCTCTGTATTCTGAGAAGCTTCAAAGTCCACTCACGAAGGACACTGATAAAGGTAAAGATTTTATCAAGAGCTTTGTGATTTTTTTCAGATCTTTTAGTGGCCTAAAAAGGAAAACTCAGGTAGGTCAGTGCGTATATAACTAGAGGCTCCTGGTCACCACTACATGCTAAGAACCCAAACTTCCCTGAGTACTTGGATGCAGGAAAGAAGCATGAAGTGGCTTGTGCTCCTTGGGCTGGTGGCCTTCTCAGAATGCATAGTGAAGTAAGTATGGGGACTGTCAGTCTCATCATATTCCTTTCTCGGATTTTCGTTTTCATCTGATTATTCTTCCACCCATCAGGTTTAGAAGGTAATGGAATATTTCCCTAAGAGTCTTAAAGTGCCACTGCTACTTATTGTTAAGTAACTTGCTATAGGAATTGTGGATCCCAAGGTCTTGGTGTAGATTTGGGTTGCACAGTCTTGGGGTCCAGTCATGTCGTGATTGAAAATGCAACTCCGTGCAACTCTTCAGTGCACAGTCTATGCAGATGTCGATGTGGTCCTGTGGAATAGCACTTTTCTGCATTTTATTCAACACGTCCTCTTTTTTCCCTGTCTACTTCAGTGTGTATATGCCTATGTCTGCATCTCTGTATCACTGTCATTTATCTCTCCATCTCTTTGGAAGTCACTGGGAGTGTGGGAGTATGTCTGGGGACACACTAGGAGTATGTCTCTCTGTGTTATTTTCTATTTTTCATTTGACTCTTCTTTCCTTTTTCAGCCTCTGAGTTTCCCTTACTTGTTCCCTATATTTTGGATTCTTCTTTAAACTCTCTCTTTTTCAATGTGGAGAAAGATACACAGTGTTTTATATCTGACAACCAGTGTGACCACTTCCAACTCAGAAACCTCTTGCATTTCAAATTGCTCCCTTGTAAAAAAGGATAAGAGTCCCCCTTCTAACTCCTTCCTGAGGTTCTATGAGAAGGAATGAGTGGGATGGCAACAGCAATGCTAATGGCTGTCATGTTGAGACTTCCTATTTATCAGGTGCTTTATATCCATCACTTCACTCATCCCCAAGATATTCTATTTGGAGGATTTGTATTGTTACATTCCACCATTTTACCGAAGGGGAGGCTAAGACACCACATGGTCATATGGCTTAACCAAGATTGCAGAACAGAACCTGCATTCAAATCTATGCCATAGTTTATGCATAGAATTCTGATAATAATGTGTCTCATAAAAATGATTAGAAAATATACTGAGCCATTACAATGACAGTTACACCTTAACACTGACAGCTAATTGTAGCATCTTCTTTATTTTCTTTGTCAAATGCTTGGTGAAAGAATACCTCTAAGGAGAGTGAAGACCATAAGAAACACCCTCAGTGGAAAAAAGATGAGGAACAGTTTCCTGAAGGAGCATGCTTACAGACTGTCCCAGATTTCTTTTCATGCCTCAAATGTAACTATTCATCCCCTGAGAAACATCATGGATGTGAGTATTTTGGGAGGATGGTGCTCCACAGCGCCCCTTGATGCTCTCGCCCAGTACTGAGGCTCATCTGGAGGTGTCAGGTGGGATGTTGTGGTTGGGGTTCCTGCAGGAGGCAGAAACCCTGGAAAACCAGGAGCCCAACCAGAGGATAAGGCACTCTTATCCTCAACTGTTGCCCTTTGTGAGTGGGCCCAGCAATTACCAGGTGGCAGGTAAATATCCATTTCTGTGTCAAAGATGTGTCATTAGTTTGAGGGTGATTGTTCCTTCTGAAGTGAGCCACTCAGTTACAGATGAAGACTGGTTCAGTCTTAATCACTGATCAAAAGGTAGAACCAACTGCAAAGCAATTGTGAATCCCTAGGTAGAGGAATTCAGTTTTCACAGATGCAAGAACGACAGCAGCAAAAAGTTACTGAACCTGTATTCTGTGTATGGCCATAAGAATCACTGTGGTTACTGTTTCTAGATTAGAAAAAAGGCTAATTTTGTCTTCAAAATGTCTTGAAGAATTTCCATGCCAGCCTGAGAGATAGGCAAAGAGTAAATACATGTCAAATGAAAGAGTCGCCTATGTGGTGTTGATTGGATGTGGTCTGAGTTTAGAGGGAGTGGCTGGAGTTGATCAAGAAGGACCTCCTGGAGAAGGGGGTGCTAATGAAGGCACCAGGACTACCCCGGGTGCCCAGCGGTCCTGGAGGTGCAGTGATTATGCCTCTGGGCTTCCCATGCAGGAGGTACCACTTCAATGCCTGGTCATAGAGTGACTATCCTGCATACAATGTAGTACAGGAAAAATATATCAAATGCAGATACCTCTGTGACCAAAGTTTGTGAGCTGCACGGTGGTTAGAAAGTGATCTCCAGAGATGTGTGACACCCAGAGGGAGACATCAGTGTGTGAATAGAGGGTAGCCAGTTCTGCACTAACCCACTCACTCCTTCTCCCTGTAGATGCTCTACGTCGGTAAAATCACCATTGGAACACCCCCTCAGGAATTTCAGGTTGTCTTTGACACAGGCTCATCTGACTTGTTGGTGCCTTCCATCAATTGCCTCAGCCCAACCAAGAGACCCTGTAGTGAGTACAGACACCCTGTACCCAGACCATCCTCCACTGGCCCTGCCACCTTGTTTCCAACCTTGGCACCTGATGACACTCATCTCTTGTTTCTTCAGGTAAACAGGATAAGTTCCAACATCATCAGTCTTCCACCTTCCGGTTTACCAATGAAACCTTCAGAATCTACTTCGGTTCTGGAACGATGAGAGGAGTTGTTGCGCATGACACAGTTCGGGTAACATTGTAACAAATACTGAGTCAGGACTGGCTATGGAGTGACCACTGCTTGCAAAACAGATGCAGGACCATCTGGCAGGACCCTTCCTAGCCTAACTCCCATAGATATTGGCCATCTTACTCACAGGATCATGTCTCTGGGGAGGCAGTGCCCATGGTGACACATGAGCAAACAGATTAGCTAACCCAGAGAGTGGCTTGAGGTGTGGACTTGCAGCTCCTCTGCCCATTTTGCTGTGAGCGAGAAGAAGGGATAAAAGCACTCACTTTTATATTCACAGACTGTTCCAGGCACTTTCAGGTGATAACTGGTTTAATCTTGCAACAATCCCACACAGCAGTTACTCTGATTAGCTCATGAGACATATGAGGAAACTCAGGGGCAGCCAGCAAGGGTCTTGCTGAAGTCATACATTGATAAAAGGTGGAAATAGGCTGGCATTTCAGGACTGAAGTTGCTGTGTGTGTTTGGGGACAGGATAAAACTGATCTGGGGACCCTGGGGGCAGTCAAGGACTTCAGGTATCCAGAGTGGGAAACTGGAAGACTGAGAAGTTAAGGGGCCTGATAAATGAGTTCTCACTCTAGAGGACCCTTAAGAGTCGAATAAACCTATGGCCTGCCTCCCCCAAAATACTTGAGTAGTTCCCCTCCCTCTCTTTCTCTCTAATACACACTCATACAAATATACACATATCCCCAAAAGTGACCCCCCCAGGCAGTAATTTCATAGAACCCTGCAAGCAAGATTGTGTTTTCAGCTTCTGTTTTCCTGGACAGATGCAGAATCCACAGTAGCTTAGAGAGAATGCAGTCCATTCCTGTCATTAGGTCACAGTGATGACAAAGAGAAGGCCATCTTGCTCTTGATCGTTTTGTCCATCAGGTGGCACCAATAGGTCCTGGCCTGACTCTTGGTTGCCCCACCTGGACAGAACCCAAGAGGCCAATTTGACTCACTGACATGGTTTTTCAGAGGAACAGATGTTTTAAAACTCACAGCCTCTCTCAAATGGAACCCACATTTCCCTTCCACCTTGCTCTAACTGTCTGTGGGCCACCGAAGACAGAGCCCAGCCTCAATTCTTCTCTGAGGATATAATGGCAAGGCCCCACAGCCCAGTCTTAGCCCCACTTCACGTATCTGTAAGTAAGAACACTCTCCTCTCCCACAGATTGGGGACCTTGTAAGTACTGACCAGCCATTTGGTCTAACCTTTTTGGAAACCTGGTTTGATATCCCTTTTGATGGCATCTTGGGCTTGAACTATCCCAACATATCCTTCTCTGGAGCCATCCCCATCTTTGACAAGCTGAAGAATGAAGGTGCCTTTTCTGAGCCTGTTTTTGCCTTCTACTTGAGCAAGTAAGTCTGAGATGGACAATCTCTTTCTCCAAATTAGGTGTAATATACTTCTAGTTGCAAGAAAATTATAGAACACTTGATAAAGAGGTATCCTGAGAGATAATCTAACCCCCCATAAATATGTCCCCAGAGCCCTACCTGTCTTCACCCCTGGCATTTATAAATAAAATTTTATTGGAAGACAACCCTGATCCTGGGCTCAAGACCAGTAACTTGGTCTAGGGGAGTGAGTGAGAAAGAAGGCTAATGGAAAGCAACAGGAAGCAAGTTGAAGGAAAAGGCATTAGGATTTGCTTATGAATTTGATAAGGAAGGAAGGAGAAGGCTGGTGGATCTCTTTCCTTCTTCATTAGCTTTTCACTTGGAGCCCAGGATCAGCTACCCAATTTGTAGGAGGCAATGAAAAACAAAACTGAGACACAAAAGTGTGGGACCTCTTTTTCAAGAAATATTAGGCATTTCAAGATAGAGAAAGCAGAGGTGGGGTCCCTTCTGAGTGTGGGGCCCTTTGGACAGTAGATGTCACAGGCCAGCAGAGCCAACTCTGGGTGACGTGAACCCAAACCCTTAGAACTCCCAGCCTTGATTTTCCTGAAAAATGACAAGGTGGACAAGGGGAAAGACAAAACACTTCAGCACCCTGTTGTCTGATGGTGTCTGAGCACTCCGGTCGCTGGAGGTCCAGGGAGTCTTCAGAAGACTTAGTGGGTGGAGCCTAGCCAAGTGATTCAGCTTCTCATGTCTTCTGTGCCACTCATTAGCCAGTAACAGACCTCAGTCTGGATCTTAGCCTCTCCTAGATGCTATTTATGCATCTTTACATGGGGACCTCATTAGGGCCTTGATGGGTGGACAAGCACAGCTCTCAGACAGTGCTGTTGTTACTGTCCTCCGAGGATCTCCCCCTCTCTTCTCTCTACAGAAACAAGCAGGAGGGCAGTGTGGTGATGTTTGGTGGGGTGGACCACCGCTACTACAAGGGAGAGCTCAAGTGGGTACCATTGATCCACCCAGGCGAGTGGAGTGTACACTTGGACCGGTAAGCCTCTCCCTCTTGAGCCCAAGTGATGCTCCCAGTACTGTACATGAACGCAGGCAGAAACACACAAATGCATTCTCAGACACACAGTCAAACAGATATATACACCAACCACAACAACACAGACAGACACACAGACACATGGAAACACACAAGCAGACACATATAAACCTGCACAGAGACACATAAAATCATGCATAGCTAATCAGAGACATGAAAACACACACAGAGACACCTACAAACACATACAAACAAATACACAAGCACATAGATACACAAACAACCCATGGGTTCATAATCCCCAGGCATTCTGAGCAAGCCTCTGACCAGGGTCCTAAGAGGTCTGTTCAGCTTGGAGAGGGCTCCACCCACCTCCCTTTGAGGTGGGGAGCATGGTTAGAGGACTCTACAATGTGGTGAACAGAAGATCAGGGAGAATTTCTCCAGCCCGGATAGAGTTATGATAAGATGACCAATAGTCCAGGGCTACCTAGGACATAGGAAATTCTCAGTACAGATAAATGTCAGTTTAAAAACAAGGGCAGTCCTGAGAAAATGGGGAAAATTAGTCTTCTTTGGGAGCAGCTACGCAGCAGTGGAGGGAGTTTGGCTGCAGTCTTAAGACATGAAAGCAACTAATAAAAAAGACACCCCGTATCCTTGAGCACAGAGTGGGGCAGGGCTATAACAGAGAATCAGGAAGGTGGGATCCAGGAGTGACCTGAGGACAAGAAGCATAAATGATAGGATTCTGTGTGATACCCTCAGACAAAAGCTGACCTCTCCTTTGGAGTTTCTGCAGGCTAGTCATGTATTTCCTGACCAGGGTCTCAGTGTCTGAGCTGGTTGTAGGAGCAGTGCTGAGAGACCCCCTCTCCCAGAGGAGCCCCTCTCTCCTACCACTATGAGAATCTGCTGCCCCTGAGAATCTCCAGCTTCACTCTCTGTGAGACCCGTTATTTGTTCCTCACCAGATACAGCTCTCTGGAGGCTTCTTATCGTTTTCTAATTCTTCATTCACTCATTGAATAAACAAGCATTGGGCATCCACTGTGTGCCAGGCACTTTAGGGAGGCTGGGAGAATAAAACTTGCCCTCACATCTAAGAAGGCAGATGTACATGAAGTGACCTGCCCACATAGTGAATTGTGACTTTGGTACATGCTAGACATGAGGAGGAGAAGGCAATGGCAACCCACTCCAGTACTCTTGCCCAGAAAATCCCAGGGACAGCAGAGCCTGGTGAGCTGCCCTCTCTGAGGTCGCACAGAGTTGGACACGACTGAAGTGAATTAGGAGCAGCAGCAGCAGCAGACATGAGGAAGGGTCTACAGAGAGTGACCAAGACAGGAGACTGATAAACACCAGGGGAAAGACTTCCTGTAAACAATACAATTAAGCTGGAATCTGGAAGATGAGAAAAAATTTGCTAGTCAAAGGGGACTGGAGTCTTATAGGAAGGAAGTCTAGTTTGTGTCAAGGTACAAAAGATCCTGGTGTATTCAAGTACTGCATTTGAGGATGTCAAGAAAGGTGCTGGGTCGAGAGCAAAGGAAAGGAGGGCAAGAGACTAAGGGCTGTTTAGGGACAGTTGGGAAGAGGACAACTCTGGAGAGACTCAGAATGACCTTGATGCCCGCTTTCTTCCACTGTCTTTCAGCATCTCCATGAAAAGAAAGGTTATTGCTTGTTCTGGTGGCTGCAAGGCCCTTGTGGGCACCGGGACATCACTGATCCTTGGCCCAAGAACAGTGGTTGATAACATACAGAAGCTCATTGGTGCCACGTCACAGTGTTTCGAGGTAAAGGGTCATACCCCAAGGTCACTCCCTGTCTCCACACACAACAAGGATCTCCAGGGCCAACCTCTCACCCTCTCTCTCTAACAGTACTTTGTTTCATGTTCTGCGGTCTATGCCCTGCCCTCAATTATCTTCACCATCAATGGCATCAACTACCCATTGCCAGCTCAAGCCTACATCGTCAAGGTGAGGGGACAATACTGTGGGTTGGTTCTCTAACTGGAGCTTGCAGGAACCCTTGGGCTGCTGCTGGGAGGAGGCGCCCTCTGGAGGCCATGTACACCATTGCATATGCTGTTGAGCCCTGTGGCTGGGCTAGTGCCTGCCAGAAAATCAATCACTTGAGAGTAAAGGGCTGTCTGGGACACTGATCTTCCTGTAATAAATGTAGAGATGCCACACCATGCTGGCATGGTGGGAGTCAGGGAGAGGGGAACACTAAGGTCTTCAGTCCTCAAAGAGTTTCAATTCAATCTGAAACTTTAAGTGAATGAACATGAAGATCAGCTTTGGCAGTCCCTGAAATAGGCCATGTTACAAGGAGAATGGCTGGGGACAGTCCCAGTGTGATGTCTCAGCATATGTTAACAGTCTCCTTTCCCTTCTCAAAGTTTTCCTGATTTGGATGATAAATTACATGGTCAGCCTAGTTCTCGGCTGCATCTTCCCCCTGCTCTGGCCAGGTGCTTCCTTTGTGAGTTAGGGTACCAGACCTCTCTGTGGGGAGGTTGGAAACTAAGGTGAATAAAGGGTGCCCAGTGACTGCTCAGGGTGGAGGCTTCATGTCAGCTCCCTGCAAGAGTTCAGGGCAGGCTGATGGGCTCAAAGAAGGCTTTGAGGAAGATAGGGAATTTCAGGAATTCTAAAACTGTAAACTCATGAAGCCATGTGGAGGGTTGCTTGATTCTAGGCAAAACTGCACTGGATTCCATGCAAATGGCATCTCAAGGTGGTCTGCACTGGGGCACTGGGGACTTACTAGGGTTGATGAGGGCTACGGACTGACTGATGTTGATGGGAACCAGAGTACATTAGGCAACCAAGTCTGGAGTGGCCAAAGAGGATGAGTGTGGGCTGAAGGAGGCTTTGTGGAGTTCCTGAGTTAAGTCTTCAGGAACGTGTTGTTGGCACTGCTCTATTTAAGATGAATAACCAACAACGAGTTACTGTGTAGAACAGGAAACTCTCCTCAGTTATATGACAGCCTGGATGGGAGGGGTATCTTTGGGACCAAGATGCATGGATAAATACGGTTGAGTCCCTTTCCTGTCCACCTGAAACTCAGAGTATTGTTAATAAGCTATACTCTAAAACAAAATAAAGTTTTTTAATAAAGTAAGGGTTGTGGGGATGCAGGAGGAGCACTGACATTCTCTGCAGAGAACATGTATAATATCATATAAGAAACGAATCGCCAGTCCAGGTTTGATACAGGATGCTTAGGGCTTGTGCACTGGGATGACCCAGAGGGATGTTATAGGGAGGGAGGTGGGAGGAGGGTCAGGCTGGGGAACATGTGTACACCCGTGGCAAATTGATGTTGATGTGTGGCAGAACCAATACAATATTGTAAAATACTTAGCCTTCAATTAAAATAAATCAATGAAAGGAGAGAAGGAGTAAGAAAAGAAAAAAGAAATAAAATGTTTGAACTAACATTAAAAAAAAAGGAGCAGGAGTGAGAAAGAAGGAAACGGAGTGAGGAGAACTATGGACACACTTGTTCTTTTCTAGAAAATTATATTGAAGTGTGGCTGATCAGTGTTGCGTTAAGTTCTGCTGCACAGCAATATGACTCAGTTATACACATAAAAATTATTTTTTTCACTCTTTTTCATGTGTTTTATCACTGAATATTGTGGTTTATCACTGAATATTGAATATAGATCCTTACACTCTACTGTAGGACTTTGTTGTTTTTCATTCCTCTGTTTTCCCAACTCCCAGTCCTCCCCTTCCTAATGGCAACCTCATGACTTGACCCTCTTTCTTTGGATAACCTGTCATATCCCCTGATGCTGAGAAAACCCCTTGATACTTACCAAAAGAGGGAAATAAAAAGAAGTGTGCTGGGTCTGGATATTGGGGGGATTCGCCGGTAATGGCTCATGCTGACTGGTGTGTGTCTCTGACTCCCCCAGGATTCTAGAGACCAGTGCTATTCCCCCTTTCAAGTGAACAGAGTGAGTCCATCTTCAGAGACCTGGGTCCTGGGTGACGTCTTCCTGAGGCGGTATTTCTCAGTCTTTGATCGAGGAAATGACAGGATTGGTCTGGCACGGGCAGTGTGAATGCTTGGAGTGGTTCAGGAATCAGTAAGGCCAATCCTAACACACACTCACTCACTTTGGGCACTCCTGCCCATGATGCTGGTGAACTGTATTTGGTGGTCTGCACACCCTATTCTCAGTAAGAATAAAGGGTTTCACTCTTAATGTTCCTGAAACAAGTTGGTGCCTCTGTTTTTATCTGGGAGTGAAGGATCTAGAACCAAGTCTGAATCAAAATTGAGAGGAAGCCTAATCCAACTGGCTTCAAGAAACAGGGAGACTCATTGAAATGATTCTGGGAATCCAAGACGCAAGAATCAGAGCAAATACAAAGATCTCAGTGGCTGGACCTAAGAAATCAGAAGTCATCAGTTCTCTCTCACCATCGCTCTTTCCCTTCCCTCTTCTTTGATGGTCTTAGCCTGGCAACATTCTTCCTTAAGGCTTCTACACCTAGTGAGGGAGTCCAAGCTACTTTCCCTAGGGTTTTATATCCTGAAGGCATCTCCAATAAGGAAAGAAAAGACTGAAGACGTCAGAGTTCAAGGATGTTCTCTGAATGACCCATCTCAAATCACATGTACAGTCCCAGATCAACCATCCTGGCAGGGACATGGGGTCTTATGATTGGCTTTACCTGGTCTTTGGCCGTAACCTGGCAGCACACATGATTGTCAATTCCCTCCAGAACTACATGACTGAAGCTGGGGAGAGGCAGCCCCAGGGATAGCAACTGGCAGATGGTCTAGACCATGGAAGAGTTTGTGATGACCCACCAACTCCACCATCACCTCATTCAGAGGAATTATAAAGGGTAATGAAATAGACTCTCTTTGTCCCATCTCAGATGATCTTATCACTGGGCTTCTCCTCCAGGGGTTTTTGGGTGAGGTACTTCACACAGAGCTGGTTCCCCCTTTTTCCCACACCACAGTCACCAGCTCTCTGCCACATATGCCTACTCTGTCCTTTCCAGTCCTACTTGGTAAGTGGTGGCCCCAGTGGATCCCTGAGCCATCCCCCTCCTCCAGGGCCCAGAATGCCCCTTCCTTGGCCTCCAGTACTGTTGGGGAGAATGCAACACATGTTTCGCGAGACCCAGGGTACACAGAGCCTTCAGCCTTTCTCAGCTTCCTCCAGGGGTGGAGCTACAAACTATTTGCTGGGAGCTGCCATGTTTAGGCATTTTTGCAGTGAAAGCATCCATCCTTTCCACCTGGAGGCCCTCAGTTGTCTCAGCTGAGACAGCAGGGGTCAGAGGTTGATTTCCTTTCAGACTGACTGGTTTGAGCTCCTTGGTGTATAAGGCACTCTCAAGAATCTTCTCAAGCACCGTAGTTCAAAAGCTCAATTTTTTGCCATTCAACCTTTCTTATGGTCCAGATAGCACGTCTGTACATGATTACTGGAAAAATCATAGCTTTGACAATAGAGACCTTGGTAGCAAAGTGAGTCCTGCTTCTTAATACATTGTCCAGGTTTTTCATAGCCTTTCTTCCTTCCAAGGAGCAAGTGTCTGTTAATTTTGGGCTGCAGTCAAGGTCCATAGTGATATGGGAGCCCAAGAAAATAAAATATGCCTCTGTTTCCACTTTTCCCTCATCTATTTGACATGAAGTGGTTTGACCTGATGCCATGAATGTTGACTATATCTTGTGAATAGTTTTTTGAATGTTGAGTTTTAAACTAGTTTTTGCATCTCCTCTCCTCATCAAGAGGCTCTTTAGTTCTTCTTTGTTTTCTGCCTTTAGGGAAGTGTCAACTTCCTATCTGAGGATGTTGATATTTCTCCCAGCAATCTTTATTCCAGCTTTGGATTTATGCATTCCAGCATATAGAATTATGTATCCTATATAGAAGTTAAATAACCAGAGTGAGAATGTACACCTTGTCATGCTTCTTTCCCAGTTTTAAATCTTTCAGTTGTTCCGAGTCTAACTGCCGCTTTTTGATCTACATACAGACTTTTCAGGAGACAGGTAAGGTGATCTGATACTCCCATTTCCTTAAGAATTTTCCACAGTTTGTTGTGGTCCACACAGTGAGAGAATTTAGCATAGTCAGTGAAGCAGACAGAAATGTTTTTGGGGATTCCCCTGCTTAGTCTATGATCCAATGGATGTTGGCATTTTGATCTCTGGTTCCTCAAACCAGTTTATATATCTGGAAGTTCTCAGTTCATGTAGAGTTGAAGCTTAGCCTGAAGGATTTTGAGCATTACCTTGCTAGCAAATGAGATGAGCACAATTGCAAGACAGTTTGAACATTCTTTGGAATTGCCTTTCATTTGGATTGGAATGAAAACTGACCTTTTCCAGTACTGCGGACACTGCTGAGTTTTCCAAGTTTGCTGACATACTGAATGCAGCACTTTTACAGCCTCACTCTTTAGGGTTTTAAATAGCTCAGCTGGAATTCCATCACCTCTCCTAGCATTATTTCTAGTGATGCTTCCTAAGGCCCACTTGACTTCATACTCCAGTATATCTGGCTTTACATGAGTGACCCCAGCATCATCTCTATCCTGGTCATTATGACCATTTTTGTACAGTTCTTCTGTGCATTCTTGCCACCTCTTCTTAATCTCATCTGATTCTGTTAGGTGTTTGATTTTATGTCCTTTATTGTGCGCATCCTTGCATGAAGCGTTCCTCTGGTAACTCTAGTTTTCCTGAAGAGATCTATACTCTTTACAATTCTATTATTTTTCTCTAATTATTGCACTGTTCACCTATGAAGACTTTCCTATCTCTCCTTGCTATTCTCTGGAAGTCTGTGTTACATTCAGTATATCTTTCCATTTCTCCTTTGCCTTTCACTTCTCTTATTTTCTCAGCTGTTTTTAAGGCCTCCTCAGGCAACCCCTCTGCCTTCTCACATTTATCTTGGGAATGGTTTTGGTGACCACCTCCCATACAACGTTACAAACCTCCATCCATAGTTCTTCAGGCTACCAGACCTAATCCCTTGAATTTATCTTTCATCCCCACTTATAATCATCAACAATTTGATTTAGGTCATATCTGAATGGTCTAGTGATTTTCCTTACTTACTTCAATTTAAGCCTGAATACTGCTTGCTTCTGCCTAAGCATTGCTGCCAGATCACCACTCACCACTCCAAGTGGCTGTGGAGCAAAAACACACAATTTGAGAACTGTTACCCTGGGTTTGTTCTTGGCTTTTCACATGCTTAGCTCTGTGACTTTGATCAAGTCCCTTAACCTCAGTTTTCTCATCTGGAAAATGGACACCATGATGATAATTCCACCTCTAGATGCATGTGTGCCTGCAAAGAGCAAGTGGCCCTGAAAGGGCTTTCTGAGTTCCTGAGTCTGGAACAAATATGAATTATTCTGCCACCTAGGAGAAGGAAATCTTCTGTTTAGAGGTTATGGTTGCCATCCCCAAGGCTAACTGTTGATTCAAGCCAAAGGACATCTGTTTCTGAAGCCTGACCCAGAACTCTGACTGATGTTTCTGTTTTCTGGGCCCCAACAAGAGCTACTGATTACTGGCTCAGATTGCTCCTTTCCCAGCCTTACCAGTCAGCCTTTCGTTGTCAACTACTTCTAGCCTGAAATCACACTGCAAGGAGAGTTTTAAGGCTGTTGGTCTCTTTTCAGTTCCCACATCTCCAGCATAGCAACAAGTAGCTGTTATGGCTTCTTATCATGGCAACAAGTATGGCAACCTGTACAGTCAATCTCAGCCTGTTAAATGAAACTGTCCCCATTTGGCCCATGTTCAAATTACCTACAGTTGCCTTAGAAAGCTTCCTATGCCTGCTGTTTAACGATGAAATATTTATGGACCTAATCTAGGTTTCTTTCTCAAGCATGATTCCAACCATGCAATGATGTAACCAGACATTTAGTCATTCATTCTCATTTAGTCACATCGTACATTCTTCCTTGACCCAAAACAACATTGATGTGATCTGCTGAAACAATGTGATACTTTGACACATACACTCCAGAAGGGACACTTTTTCTAGATTCATTTTCCACCTAGTGCAGAATGTCTACCACAAGCCTCGCCCTCCAGCAGCTGGTCACCTAGTTTTGCAGACTCAGCCCACTCCAGATCCCTTCCACATCCCTCAGTAAAATCTAGAGAACAAACTCAATCAAAGATCTCTCTCCTGAAGAAAATAGTTTTGTGGTTTTTTTTAGAAAACAATGTTTGGTAACACATTCAAAATCTAGTGCTCCTTGCCGTGGATTCACGACGTGCACCAGAGGATGGGAAGCCTCCCCTTCCACCTAAATCTTTCTCCACTCCAACCAGGACCAGAGCCTTCACTGGACCCTGTGTTCTCATTGGTATTGTTCAGTTCCTAAGTCATGTCTGACTCTGTGATTACATGTTTGGCAACAAAACAAGCTTTCCTGTATTTCACTATTTCCTGGAATTTCCTCAAACTTACGTCCATTGAGTCAGTGATGCCATTTCACAGTCTCATCCTTCTGACCCCTCTACTTCTGCCCACAATTTTTCCCAGGATCAGAGTCTCTTCCAATGAGCTGGGTCTTCACATTACATGGCCTAAGTGTTGGAGCTTCATGTTCAGCATCATTGAATATTGCTCTACCACTTCCAAAACATGTTTCCAATCATTTAACAATATTGAACATTGATAAAGCTTAATAGAAGAGGGATTTTGTCCTCTGGGAAATCCCAGCACTGCCACCATGTCTTTCTCATACCGTTCTCTCCACCTGGCATATAATTGCTTCCCTACAGCTTCTCTAGCTTGAAATGGCCTGCCAACCCATCATTGTTACCTATCCAGGAATTGTTGCTTCCTCCTTCCTTAAAGACTTCTACTTGCTTCCTGATTGTCCTCTGTACATCAGTTCAGTTCAGTCTCTCAGTCATGTCCAACTCTTTGCTATATCATGGGGTGAGCACTCCAGGCCTCCCTGTCCATCACCAACTCTCAGAGTGTGCTCACTCATATTCATCAAGTTGATGATGCCACCTAATAATTTTGTCTTCTGTCTTTCCTTTTGCCTCCTGCTTTGAATCTTTCCCTGCGTCAGGGTCTTTTATAATGAGTCTATCTATCAATTGGCCACACAGTAATGGAGGTCCAGCTTCAGCATTGGTCCTTCCAATGGATATTCAGGACTAATTTCCTTTAGGATGGACTGGTTGGATCTCCTTGCAGTCCAAAGGACTCTTAAGAGTCTTGTCTAACACCACAGTTCAAAAGCATTAATTCTTTGGTGCTCAGCTTTCTTTATGGTCCAGCTCTCATATCCACTCATGACTTCTGGAAAAAGCATAGCTTTGACTGTACAAAACTTTGCTAGTAAACTAATGTCTCTGCTTTTTAGTATGCTGTCTAGGTTTTTCATAGTTTTTCTTCCAGGGACCAAGTGTCTTTTTTTTTTTTTTCCACAGCTGCAGTCACTAACTACAGTGATGCTGGAGCCCAGGAAAATAAAGTCTGTCACTGTTTTCTTTGTTTCTCCATGTATTTTCCATGAAACAATGGAACTGGATGCAAAGATCTTTATGTTTTGGTCTGTACATGCCTCATCAAGACCATCCCCCAAGAAAATGAGATGCAAAAAGGAGGATGCCTTAGAAATTACTTAGAAAATAAGCAAAAGGAAAAGAGAAAAAACATACCAATCTGAATGCAGAGTTCCAAAGGATAGCAAGAAGAGATTTTTAAAAAGCCTTCCTAAGTGATCAGTGCAAAGAATAGAGTAAAACAATAGAATGGGAAATACCAGAGATCTGCTCAAGAAAATTAGAGATAGGGAAGGATCATTTCATGCAAAGATGGGCCTTACAAAAGACATAAATGTCATGTACCTAAAAGAAGCAGAATATATTAAGAAGAGGTTGAAAGAATATACAGAAGAACTATACAAAAAAGACATTAATACCCAGATAACCACAATGGTGTGATCACTCATCTAGAGCTAGACATCCTGAAATGTGAAGTCAAGAGGGTCTTAAGAAGCATCACTATGAGCAAAACTAGTGGATGTGATGGAATTGCAGTTGAGCTATTTCAAATCCTAAAAGATGATGCTGTTAAAGTGCTTCACTCAATATGCCAGAAAATTTGGAAAACTCAACAGTGGCCACAGGACTGGAAAGGTCGTTTTCATTGCAATCCCAAAGAATAGTGATTTCAAAGAATGTTCAACTACCACACAGTTGCACTCATCTCACATGCTACCAAAGTAATTTCTTCAAGCAAGTCTTCAACAGTACATGAACTGTGAAATTCCATATGTTCAAGCTGGATTTAGAAAAGCTGAGGAACCAGAGATCAAATTGCCATCATCCGTTGGGTCATAGAAAAAGCAAGAGAATTCCAGAAATATACCTACTTCTGATTTATTGAGCATGCAAAAGCCCTTGATTGTGTGGATCACAACAAAAAGTGGAAATCCTACAGAGATGGGAATATCAGACCATCGTACCTGCCTTCTGAGAAATCTGTGTGCAGGTCAAGAAGCAACAGTTAGAACCGAAAATGAAACAGCTGACTGATTCCAAATCAGGAAAGGAGTAAGTAAAGGCTGTATATTGTCACTCTGCTTATTTAAATTATATGCTTAGTACATCATGAGAAATGTACAACTGGATGAAGCACAAGCTGGAATAATGCTGGCTGGGAGAAATATCAATAACCTCAGATATGCAGAAGACACCACCCTCATGGATGAATGTGAAAAGAAACAAAAGAGCCTCTTGGTGAATGTGAAAGGGGAGAGTGAAATAACTGGCTTTAACTCCACATTCAGAAAATGAGATCATGGAATTTCATCCCATCAATTCATGGAAAATAGATAGGGAAATAATGGAAACAGAGAGAGACTTTATTTTAGGGGCTCCAAAATCACTGCAGACGATGACTGCTGCCATGAAATTAAAAGATATTTGTTTGTTTGAAGAAAAGCTATGACAAACCTAACAGCATTTCTAAAAGCAGAGACATTACTCTGCTGAAAAAGTTCAGTATAATCAAAGTTACGATTTTTCCAGTTGTCATCTATGGATGTGACAGTTGGACCATAAAGAATGGTGACCAATGAAGAATTGATGGTTTTGAACTGTGGTGTTGGACAAGACTCTTGAGAGTCCCTTGGACTACAAGGATATCCAACAAGTCCATGCTAAAGGACTTCAATCCTGAATATTCATTGGAAGGAGTGATGCTGAAGCTAAAGCTCCAATACTTTGGCCAACTGATGTGAAGAACTTACTCATTAAAAGACCCTATTATTGGCAAAGATTGAAGGCAGGAGGAGAAGAGGAATATAGAGGACGAGACGGTTGGATGGCATCACACACTCGATGACTTGAGTTTAAGCAAGCTCCAGGAGTTGGTGAAGGACAGAGAAGCCTGGCATGCTGCAGTCCATGGGGTTGCAAAAAGTTGGACATGACTGAGAGATTGAATTGAATTGAACATATCCCATAGCAAATGCTAGTTGTAATTGTCATGTTTCTTCAGCAAGATTGAGCTCCCCAAAGCCCCAAAACATATCCCTAGTTATTCTGCACTCATGCACAGAAATCACTGCCTAGCATTCACAAGGCATTTGGTAAGTACTGATTGCAGGGAGACCTCTGTTTCGGTCGACATAGAGGAGCAAAGCACACATTTATCCTCCTGTCTCAAACAACTTGAAAACAGAAGAGATAAATTAAACAGCATTTTTTTACATCCAATGTCAGGCAGTAGAGCATGGATTCCTGAGGCGGGGAGCAAGCAAGGTGAGTTCTACAGCTGCCCCAACTCTGGAAATAGTTTCCAACACATACATGGCAGGGCTATCTAGGCAAAGACAAACGGTCTCCACAAGAAGAGAGATTTGAGACTCTAGAGAGTTAGAGCTCACAGGAGAGAGCTACACACAGAACTGTGGGAATATACAGGTGATACCCTTCCAGTTTACAGCAGAGAGTTGATAGTACTGGTCAGGATTAGGGGAACAATCCTTGAGAGTCAAATTGCACCAGGTGTAATGGTGTCCCCACCCACCAGTGTGGAAATTACTCATAATTCCCATGACATCACTATGGCCCTGAAGACAATATTGCCTTACTAGTGGGGAATAGTAAACCTGGTCTAAAGGCTGGTCTCATATCAGATTAAAAAAAAAAAAACTGAACAGCAAGCCTTCAAAAAATACAATTTTTCCAAGAAATTAAGTGTCTGCAAACAGTGCCAGAAATAATTTATAAAAATTAAAAATATCTATAATCCAAAGGGTAAAAATTACCATATCCAATATCCAATAAAATTTCCATAAGAATTGTGAAAATATTTGTCCTAGGTCAACCAAAATATTGTAAATTACCCTCTAATTAAGACAAATATATAAATTTAAAATGAAAAAAGTTTTCCAATGTGTAAAGAAGCAAAAAAAATCCATAATGAGGGAAACATCAATTAGTAAAAGCACAATTAAAATATACATGACATGATTAGCAGGGAAGGACATTAAAATGCTTCCTAGAATAATAATCTTTATATTCATGAAGCTGAAGAATATTGAGTATGTTAAATAGAGACATGGAAAATAGGAATGAAAAGACTGTGGGAAAAACTTAATTGTGCATCACAGAGATTTGAAACAACTTTAAGAATACTGAAATATAAGTAAAAGGAATCCCACAGGAAGTGAAAGAAGCAGAATAGAGAGAAAACTTCATAATTACTGGCTGAAAATTTTCCAGATATGATGAAAGCTTTAAACCCATTAACACAGAAGTTCTATTAATTCGAGGACAAGAAATAGGACAAGTATTCAAAAGTGCATGATAATTCATTGTTTAAAACAATCAACCAAAGAAATGTAACCAGAAGGAAAAAAAGACACAGTAGAACAAAAAAAGGGAAAGACAGCAGATTAGGCATATGAAACAACGTCAGCCAGAGGACACTGGCACCACATCTTAGAGTGCTCAGAGACATATAATTGACTCAGAATTCTATACCCAAGAAAAATACATATCAAAAACAAGATAAAATACATATGGAAAGCAAGATAAAATACTGTCTCAGATGTACAACTATGAGACTGCATCACCACAAACAGACCAATGTAACAACAAATGTTTTTTTAAAGGCCTCAAACGTGAGATCTCCATAATTCTAGACATCTCAGTCCTTCAAAAGACCTTGATAAGGACAAACAAATATTAAAGTAGATACTCATTGTGTTTTTACCCAATTCGAGAAAGTATTGCTAACTCCTCAGTACTGGATCTTGCAATGCTGGTGGACTACATGAAGAAGTGATGTGAACAGAAATAAGGAAAGTGAGACAGGTAGGTCAGAATGTGAGGTAACAGAGACAAGGTATTTAGAAGCTGAAGAATTGAGAGATATTTGGAACCTGAGCTGGAAAAGCAGTTTTCAAGCCAAATTGGGTCATGTGGTATGTATAATCCTCACTTCAGTCCTTAGAAGATCTCTACTGACCAGTCTGCCTCTTTTTTCTGGAGCACAGTTCAGGTCCTCTAGCTGTTTCTGATTGCTCTTCTTTCCTCCTGCTTCCAAAACTGTGCCCATCCTTTCAGCCTGATCCATTCAGAAAGGGTTTGTTCTTTAAGGCAGGCGCTACAGGCCACCTAAAATGATCTATTCTCTGCTTCTCTTTCAAAACTGAAAATAGTTTGTTAAATAGCCATGAGCACAGTAGCTACAGGACTGCATTTCCTGCCCACCTGTGCTCTTAGTCATGACTGGTGACTGAGATGCAAGCAGATATGTAAGAGGGATTTCTATAAAGACTGCTTTCAATAAGCTGATTTAACTGAGAGATGGGTCTCTTCCCTTCCCTACATTCTTCCTAATTGTTGTCTGGATTTTAGTTGTGATGGTTGGAACTCCTACATTTGTACTGGACAATCATGTAACCTTGGAGATGGATACCACCCAAGCTCTGGCTGGCCCACCTAAAGCTTTGTTTCAGTGGGAGAGAGAAATCAAGTTTATCTTGCTAAAGTTATAGTTGTTTTAGTTTTTGCAATGTGCATCCAAGATGAATCCTGATACTACTGTGTGTTTAATATGATATAGCCTTATTATTTTGTTGGGTTTAGTGAATATATTTATGTTTTATATTTCTCTAATTTTTTATTTTATAAACTGATTCATCAACCACTATACCTAAATTATATAAATGCAAAATTATGATTATAAGCATGGTTTCCTTTAGATTTTGAATTTTTATACTTTCTTATCTTCTTTCCTTTCTTCTTTTCTCCATATTTGTACAGCCTGGACCATGTCCTCTCTTATAAACTCATCCATATCCATATCTGCAGGCCAAAACAGACTGAGAGCTGGGTGGGGAGAACCAAAGAAGAATGAACAGAGGGATATGAATGAACGGTGGTGGCCCTTGTTACTCATCATGAAGGTTCTTCAATAAGATCACATTTCCCTGCCCTTCTGTGTTCCAACCACCCCCAGGTTTGCCATGACTATGGAAGATACTTGGTCCAGTGGAATTTGAGTACAGGTGATATCTCACTTCCAAATGGAAGTATTATTTTCTGTCCCACTAGCTGGAATGCAGATGTAATGACAGGAGCTGGAGCAGCCATGATAGACCAGAGGTAAGTAGCACAAGTGGAAGATGTGACAAGAAAGAAGTGGGCCCTCATCTCTGTGAGAAGACCTGCACTATCATTATATGACAGAGAATTGAAATTGTATTGTATTTAAGATAATGTTACTTAGGGTTTGATTACAGTCATTGAACCTGTAATCTAACACTCATAATAGAATAACTGATCTTTGTGTTAGCCCTGTCTTGACATTAGGGTCTGAATGAAACAATATCTATTGATGTATACTTAGAAGTGAGTCAAGTGACAGCCCTGCCCTCTGGAAGCTATGGTCTAGTGTGGGATTCAGAAACTCAAGCAAGAGCAAAGCCACATGGCATGACAGCTTCAAGATCCTGTAGGAACCCTGGGGAGGGGAACCTCAATCAGTTCTGATCTCAGGAGGTTGCTTGAAGCAGGGACAACCCTCTCTCAGTCTCCTCATAAATAGGGCATGGTGCCAAGTTTCATGTAAAAGTAATTTATTTCAAATTCCTTCTAGAGTGTTTTCCCTTTTGATCCAGTGTTTGAGATATGTGTTTGAGACCTGGTTTGGGAAGACCGCAAATGCCCCAGGGCAACTAAGCCAGTGGGCCACTGCTGAGCCTGAGTGCCCTAGAGCCTGTGATCTATATCAAGAGAAGCACAGGGTTGAAAAGCCAGTGCACTGCCATTACAGAGGAGCCCCTGCTCACTGCAACTAGAGAAGCCTGAGCAGCAATGCAGACCTAGTGCAGCCAAAATTTAAAAAAAAAAAAAAAAAAAAAAAGATACCAGAGAAACCAGTGAGGTCTCAGGGGAAGCAGGACATGATAAAGGAAGAAACCAGTCTGGGTCTGACTTCATGAAAGTCATGGAGAAGGAAGCAACAGCCTGTTTTCACAGGGAAACTGGGATACAAGTTGTGTCAGATAGAGCAAAGAAACAAATAATGACTCTTGTTTCATCTTGCCCCGTGTGATTCCCACAGCCCTTTGACCACACTGCTCTCTTCCCAAAAACTCTTTCCTCTTTTGCTTCTTTAAAGGTGGCTTGTGAATAACATGAGCACCTGACTGTGAAGCCTGGTGGCTGGAACTCTACACACAGTCAGCTGGGACCCAGAGGTGTCCAGCCTGGTCCCGAGTTTTTGTCCTTTTTCTCCAACCAGATTGATAAAGCAAAGTCCCTACAAAATATAAGGGTGATTATAATTCTCTCAAGGCATTGAATCTCCAAGGTCTATTTGGAGCATCAAAGTGGGGACACATACCCTGCATTCAGGCTAGTCTCAGAACCCAAGCTCGCTCTGCCAAGGGTTCCCTGAAGAAACATAAGGCACTTATCTAAGTTGCCAGAAAGCTGTGAAGAGAATGCTTCTTGCTATGAATGCAGGTTCGTGTTACCCAGTCAGCCAAAGGTCTGTCTTGTGTGAAGGAGGAGCAGGAGCTCAGGGAATCTGAGTTGGGAGTGAGTCAGTCACCACCTGAACGATTGCCTTCTAGGGTCACTACAGCTGGGGCTCTCCCACTGTGCCTGGAACCCAGAAGAAACAGCCTTAAATATTGCTTTCCTGCTGCTACATGGAGGCAGGTCTACTGATAAAATCAGAATCACACTTGAGAGGCAAAGGGAAAGAAACTTCCACTCTGGTACTTGCAAACACCTGAGAGCTATCCAGCAGTAGATGCAGTTGAGCTTTCTCTCATCATTCCCTTCCTGGAAGTCTCCTAGCCTGGGAACCAGGATTCCTGGGTCCCAAGTCTTCACTAACTTACCTGCAGCCTTAAGGTGAGTCATACACCCCAGGGTCCAGTTTCCCATCTCTTGGATGAGGGAGACTGGACTTGCCCCAGAACACTTGTTCCAGACTGAAGCTCAATGCCAATCAGTGGACAAGTGGATCAGAGTTGTGTGTTGCAGAGGATGCTGAAGCTGAATCTGGCGGGCAGGAGGCTGTGAAGTTCATGGGTCCTGGGCTCAGCACTGGGAGTGGTAGACTACTTGGCACACAGCTGCTGTGACACTGAGGACCTTAGAGGCTTTGCCCACTGGAACTTACCATCATTTGGGTTCTGTGGGATGAGATCAGGTAGTTATAAGTCAGAAGTTACCAATGGGGAAACTTGTAGATTTCTCAACAGAAACCCAAATTAGGCTGATGAATCATCTGTCCAAAAAAACTCTGGTAACTGTGTATGCTAAGACTCTTAGACAAATTTTGTAGTATTTTAAATGCCATTTAAAGTAGGTCATCTTTTGGATGACCTGCCATTTGTCTCTGGCTTGGGATGATACCCACAGTTAGAGTGGAATCAAAGGGCCTTTGGGGGAGGCTGTCCCTCTCCCTGTGACTCATTAGCAGTGAGTACAGCTCTCTCCCATCAACATCTGGAGCAGAAATTCCAGCAGGAAGGACGTGACCTCCAAGTTTAACTGGAAGTCTCAAGAAGGTCTGGCCCTCAGGTAGGCACTATTCTTTTCTCACTGCTTCTTCCTTCCCTCCTGGGTCCTGTGCAAGCTGCCCACCTCCTGATACTGGGTTCTGAATTTCCCCTCCCTTAACTTGCAGATGCCTATGCAGTCCCACTTGTGGCTCCCTCCCTACCCAGGCCCAATCCCTCACCTGCAGATCACACTAAAGAAGGGAAAACCAAGACGGGTCTGCCCAGTTCATTCTTGCTAAAAATGTCTGCATTCCTTCTGCTTCCATATCCTGTCCTGAATCATGAACATCTCCAGCTAGATGACTCAGCTTAGCAGAGGAATGGAGATGCAGATTGTGCTGGGGGGAGGGGGGACGTTAAGGGTGTCAGGTGTGGGGGACAGTTTTCAGATGACAAGAGATGAGTTGGAGTAAGGAGCATGTGGTCCTCCAACCACTCATTCATTGGAGACCAGCCTAAATCTGCTATCTTGGGCTCCTCAGGGTACCACTAAAATAGAAACTTCAAAATGGACTTTCTATAAACTTCTTACTGCAAAACAATTTCAAACATAAAAAATATAAGAAAGAAGAGTGTCATGAACCATATATTTCATCATTCAGCATCAATAGCTATAAAACTAACCTCTTAGTCCCACAGGTTGTCATAGACTGGAGACTATGCAATATTAAGGTGATGGCCAATTAAGTTCCTGGTGAAGACATTCCTGACTTCCATCAGTCTTTCTCTTCTTGCTATGTTCTCACATGTGGTGGTTGAAGGGAAGGAAGAAGAGGGAGAATAAGAGGTAAAAAGAGGGAGAGTCTAATCCCATCGTGAGGGACCACCATCAAAACCCCATGCCAACCTAGGTACCTCCCGAAGGCCCTACTTCCTAAAGCATCACATTGGGAGTCAAGGATGGACACAATTCAATCCATAGAAGCTATGCATTGCATAGCAGGTATCTGTTTTTAAATCAAGACAGGCTCTCATTTCATTCTCTTTTACTCATTCATTTTTCCTGAAGTATTATAGGGAAAAGATGAACATTTTTCAAAATGTACAAAATGAGTATTTGTGGTAGAATGATAGGATATGAAAAACAATGCTCTTTTCATCCAAATAAAATGAACATTTAATATCAAGTCCATGAGCAAATTTCCCTGATTCTTAAAAAGCATATGTCTTTTCACAGTTTATTGAAAGAATGTACTCATATGTTGCAAATGATTGTTCTCTTTTAAGATGAGATAACTGTTCCTCTCCCAATTTTAATGCCATTTATTTGTTCAGAAACTGGGCGGAAGAAGGGTGGTTGGTCTTACAGAATGTTCCACTATTGGGTTTAGAGCAGGAGTCCACAATACCAGCACAGTGGTTCAGGATCTGTACCAGTCTTTGGTCTATTAGGAATCAGATCTCCAAAGCAGGAGCTGAGCTGCTAGCAAGTGAGTGAAGCTTCATCTGTATTATAGCTGCTCTCCATCACTCTCTCGTGACCACCAGAAGGGACAGTCTAGGTTGTTTTCCTGGAACTGTTTGTAGTTACATAACCCAAGCTTAATAGAAACAAAAGTAGCATAAATATTGATGATTATTTTCCTTTCTCAGTGGTCAGAATAGTGAGTTGGTGCCTTAGCAATCTACCATAGTGACAAATTTGATGTTGCCTATTAACATTTGGACACATTCAGCCAGCTTAAATTTTAAATTTTAAATATTAAGATCATGGGATCCAGCCCCATCCTTCATGGCAAATAGAAGGAGAAAAGGTGGAAGCACTGACAGATTTCTTCATCTTAGCCTCTAAAACCACTGTGGATGGTGACTGCAGCCATGAAATCAGAGGATATTTGCTTCTTGACAGGAAAGCTATGAGAAACATAAACAGTGCGTTGAGAAGAAAAAACATCATTCTGCCCAACAAACTGATAGATGTTTGGCCTTTTCATTTGTATTCCTAAACTTTCTGTCCAGTCCCCATTGGTCTTTGAAGTCCTTCACCTTTCTGGTGTTTCAAGATTCCCAAGATAATTTTGTGCATTTCTTTACCAACTCCTGAAATCATCCATCATTTAAGATGGCCTGATGGGAAATCTATTTAGAAGCTACATGTTAGATCACAGAATAATCACTGTTATCAAATTGTCATTGCTTCTAAGCTTTACAGTGGTCAGAGGAGGAAGTACACATTTTACTTAAAACTTAATATAAAAAGGAATTGGCATTGTAACATGTATGATATCATAAGTGAAACGAATCGCCAGTCTAGGTTTGATGCAGGATGCAGGATGCTTGGGACTGATGCACGGGGATGATCTAGAGAGATGGTGTGGGGCGGGAGGGGGGAGGGGGGTCGGAATTGGGAGCTCATGTACACTCGTCAATGTATGGCAAAATGAGTACAGTATTGTAAAGCAAAACAAACTAAAAAAATAAAAATAATTTAAAAAAAATTTTAAAAAGGAATCTAATTAGTTGGTGCAAACTTATGCTTTCAGTTCAAGATTTAAGACAGCAGGGTTTGAATTAAACTTCTTTATGTTATGTGTGAACATCTTTTTCTAGCCACTGAAAGTCTTACTACAGAGCATTAGTTTTAATTATTGTCTTACTTTTACCTGATAACATACATACGATTCTGTCAGAATAACAGAAACAATATGAAGAACAGTAAGTTGTTGAATTATTGCTCGCCTCAGCTGCGATGGGGGCGCAGATGCTTGGCAGCTGCAACAGTAGTGCAGAAGAGCAGCAGAGAGGAACTCTCCCACGTCCAAATCAGAGGCAGCAGCCAAGAGGAGCTATCCTACTTCCAAGGTAAGGAGCAGCAGCTACACTTTGCTGGAACAGCCGTGAAGAGATAACCCACGTCCAAGGTAAGAGAACCCCAAGTAAAATGGTAGGTGCTGAGAGAGGGCATCAGAGGGCACACAGACTGAAACCACATTCACAGACAACCAGCCAGTCTGTCACATGGACCACTCCCTTGGCTCACTCAATGAAACTAAGCCATGCTACGTGGGGTCACCCAAGATGGACAGGTCACAGTGGAGAGGTCTGACAGAATGTGGTCCACCAGAGAAGGGAATGGCAAACCACTTCAGTATTCTTGTCTTGAGAACCCCATGAACAGTATGATTAGGCAAAAAGATAGGACACTGAAAGATGACTCCCCAGGTTGGTAGGTGCCCAATATGCTACTGGAGATCAGTAGAGAAATAAGTCCATAAAGAATGAAGGGATGGAACCAAAGCAAAGACAACACCCAGGTGTGGATGGGACTGGTGATAGAAACAAGATTCGATGCTGTAGAGAGAAATATTGCATAGAAACCTATATTGTTAGGTTCATGAATCAAGGCAAATTGAAAGTAGTCAAAGAGGAGATGACAAGAGTAAACATAGACATTCTAGGAATCAGAGAACTAAGATGGATGGAATGGGTGAATTTAACTCCAATGACCATTATATCTACTACTGTGGGCAAGAATCCATTAGAAGAAGTGGAGTAGACATCACAGTCAACAAAAGAGTCTGAAATGCAGTACTTGGATGCGGTCTCAAAAATGACAGTATGATCTCTGTTCGTTTCCAAGACAAACCATTCAATATAATGGTAATCAAAGTCTATGCACTGATCAGTAAGGCTGAAGAAGCTGAAGTTGAACAGTTCTATGAAGACCTACAAAACCTGCTAGAACTAACAGCCCAAAAAAGATGTCCTTCTCATTATAGGGGACTGGAATGCAAAAGTAGGATTAAAGAAATACCAGAAGTAACATGCAAATTTGGCCATGGAGTGCAGAATGAAGCAGGGCAAAGGATAACAGAGTTCTGCCAAGAGAATGCACTGGTCATAGCAAACATCTTCTTCCAACAACATAAGAGAAGACTGTACACATGGACATCACCAGATGGTCAACACCAAAATCAGATTGATTATATTCTTTGCAGCCAAAGATGGAGAAGCTCTATACAGTCAGCAAAAACNTGGCCTGGCCTCTTTGGGCCAGGTCACCTCAGCCCGGAACTTTGTCACAGGTGGATTTTCTCTCAGAGCCGCTCCCGACAACATAATTAGTAGGGAAGGACATTAAAATGCTTCCTAGAATAATAATCTTTATATTCATGAAGCTGAAGAATATTGAGTATGTTAAATAAAGACATGGAAAATAGAAATGAAAAAAACTGTGGGAAAAAATTAATTGTGCATCACAGAGATTTGAAACAACTTTAAGAATATTGAAATATATGTAAATGGAAGCCCACAGGAAGTGAAAGGAGAATAGAGAAAATAACTTCATAATTACTGGCTGAAATTTTTCCAGATATGATGAAAGCTTTAAACTCATTAACACAGAAGTTCAGNAGAAATGAAAAAAACTGTGGGAAAAAATTAATTGTGCATCACAGAGATTTGAAACAACTTTAAGAATATTGAAATATATGTAAATGGAAGCCCACAGGAAGTGAAAGGAGAATAGAGAAAATAACTTCATAATTACTGGCTGAAATTTTTCCAGATATGATGAAAGCTTTAAACTCATTAACACAGAAGTTCAGTTAATTCAAGGACAAGAAATAGGACAACTATTCAAAGGTGCATGATAATTCACTGTTTAAAACAATCAACCAAAGAAATGTAACTAGAAGGAAAAACAGACACGGTAGGACAAAAAATGGGAAAGACAGCAGATTAGGCATGTGAAACAATGTTAGCCAGGGGACACTGGCACCACATCTTAAAATGCTGAGAGAAATAGAATTGACTCAGAATTCTATACCCAAGAAAAACACATATCAAAAACAAGATAAAATACTTTCTCAAATGTACAACAACTATGAGACTGCATCACCACAAACAGACCAATGTAACAAGAAATGTTTTTTAAAAGGCCTCAAATGGGAGACCTCCATAATTCTAGCCATCTCAGTCCTTCAGAAGATCTTGATAAGGACAAACAAATATTAAAGTAGAAATAGTCATTGTGTTTGTACACACTTCTGGAAAGTATTGCTAACTCCTCAGTACTGGACCTTGCAATGCTGGTGGACGAGGTGGAGAAGTGATATGAACAGAAATAACGAAGGTGAGACAGGTAGGTCAGAATGTGGGGTAACAAAGACAAGGTATTTAGAAGCTGAAGAATTGAGAAGGATTTGGGACCTAAGTTGGAAAAGCAGTTTTCAAACCAAATTGGATCTTGTGATATGTACAATCTTCACTTCAGTCCTTACAAGATCTCTACTGACCAGTCTGCCTCTTTTTTCTGGAGCACAGTTCAGATCCATCTAGCTTTTTCTCATTGCTGTTTCTTCCTCCTGGCTCCCACACTGTGCCCAGTCATTAACCCTAATCCATTCAGAAAAGTTTTTTCTTTAAGGCAGGCACTTCAGGCTACCTAAAATGATCTATTCTCTGCTTCTCTTTCAAAACTGAAAATAGTTTGTTATATAGCCATGAGCACAGTAGCTACAGGACGGCATTTCCTGCCCACCTGTGCTCTTAGTCATGACTGGTGACTGAGATGCAAGCAGATCTGTAAGAGGGATTTCTATAAAGACTGCTTTCAAGGAGCTGATTTAATTGAGAGATGGGTCTCTTCCCTTCCCAAATTTCTTCCTAACTGTTGTCTGGATTTTAGTTGTGATGACTGGAACTCCTACAGTTGTATTGGACAATCATGTAACCTTGGAGATGGATACCCCCAAGCTCTGGCTGGCCCACCTCCAGCTTTGTTTCAGTGGGAGAGAAAAATCAAGTTTATCTTGCTAAAGTTATAGTTGTTTTAGTTTTTGCAGTGTGCATCCAAACTTAATCCTGATACTACTATGTGTTTAATATGATATAACTTTATTATTTTGTTGGATTTAGTGAATATATTTATGTTTTACATTTCTCTAATTTTTTATTTTATAAATTAATTCATCAATGATTATACCTAAATTGTATAAATGCAAAATTATGATTATAAGCATGCTTTCCTTTAGACTGAATTTTTATACTTTCTTATCTTCTATACTTTCTTGTTTTCTCCATATTTGTACAGCCTGTGCTGTACAAATATTTAGCCTCATCTATATCCTTGGGAGAAGGCGATGGTGCCCCACTCCAGTAAATTGCCTGGAAAATCCCATGGACAGAGGAGCCTGGTAGGCTGCAGTCCATGGCGTTGCGAAGAGTCGGACACGACTAAGCAAATTCCCTTTCACTTTTCAGTTTCATGCATTGGAGAACGAAATGGCAACCCATTCCAGTGTTCTTGCCTGGAGAATCCCAGGGATGGGGGAGCCTGATGGGCTACCATCTATGGGTTCGCACAGATTTGGACATGACTGAAGCGACGCAGCAGCAGCAGCAGCAACATATCCATATCTGCAGGCCAAAACAGACCCAGACCTGAGTGGGAGGAACCAAAGAAGAATGAATACAGGGACATGAATGATGGGTGGTGGCCCTTGTTACTCATCGTGAATGTTCTTCAGTAGGATCACATTCCTCTGCCCTTCTGTGTGCCCACCACATGACCATGGAACGTACTTCGGCCAGTGGAATTTGAGTAGAGGTGATATGTCACCTCCAAATGGAAGTAGTACTTTCTGTCCCACTAGCTGGAATGCACATGTAATGACAGGAGTTGCAATAGCCATGTTAGACCAGAGGTAAATAGCACAAGTGGAAGATGTGACAAGAAAGAAGTGGGCCCTCATCTCTGTGAGGAGACCTGCACTATCATTATATGAAAGAGAACTGAAATTGTATTGTATTTAAATAATGTTACCTAGGGTTTGATTACAGTCACTGAACCTGTGTAACCTAACACTCAGAATAACTGATCTTTGTGTGAGACTTCTCTTGACATTAGGGTCTGAATGAGACAGTATCTAGGGATGTATACTTAGAAGTGAGTCAGTGACAGCCCTGCCATCTGGAAGCTGTGCTCTAGTATGGGATTCAGAAACTCAAGCAAGAATAAAGCCACATAGCAGGACAGCTTCAGGATCCTGTAGGAACCCTTGGGAGGGGAACCTCAGTCAGTCCTGATCTCAAGAGTTTGCTAGAAGCAGGGACAATCCTCTATCACTCTCCTGATAAATGGGCCATGGTGCCAAGTTTCATATAAAAGTGATTTATTTCAAATTCTTTCTGGGGTGTTTTCCCTTTTGATCCAGTGCTTAAGATATGTGTTTGAGACCTGGTTTGGGAAGATTGCAAGTGCCCCAGGGCAACTCTGCCAGTGGGCCACAACTACTGAGCCTGAGTGCCCTAGAGCCTGTGATCTACATCAAGAGAAGCACAGGATTAAAAGCCGGTGCACTGCCATTACAGAGTAGCCCCTGCTCACTGCAAATAGAGAAGATCTGAGCAGCAATGCAGATCTAGTGCTGCCAAAATTAAAAAAAAAAAAAAAAATTCTCCCAGAGAAACCAATGAGGTCTCAGGGGAAGCAGGACATAAAAAAGGAAGAAACCAGTCTGGGTCTGATTTCATGCAAGGCATGGAGAGGGAAGCTACAGCCTGTTTTCACAGGGAACTTGGGACATAAGTTGTGCCTCAAACGTGCCCCAACCCAAGGCAAGGGAGCTGGGATTACACTCTCTCACTAGCGCCTCCCTCCTCTCATCCTTCAACTAACACCCAGCTGGTATCTCCAAGCCTTTGTATTAGATCCTCTAAAGATAAATCAAAAGTGACACTAGAAGCAAAAGACCCCAAAGCTCAGGAAAATGCAACCTCAGATAATCTCTAGATTTCTGTACCCAGTCTGCTATCTCCAGCATCATATCTGAAATCCTGTGAATCTAAAGAATTCATGGGTCTCTACATGTAAGCATTTTCTTTTAGTCCCTAAAAAACAAGGGTGATTGTAATTCTCTCGAGGCCTTTGAATCTCCAAGATCTATTTGAAGCACTAGAGTGGGAACACATCCCCTGCAGTCAGGTTATTCTCAGAACCCAAGCTCACTCTGCCAGGGGTTCCCTGAGGAAACATAAGGCAATTGTCTACGTTGCCATAAGGCTGAGAAGAGAATGCTTCTTGCTGTGAATGCAGGTTCATGTTACCCAGTCAGCCAAGTGTCTGCCTTGTGTAAAGGAGGAGCAGGAGCTCTGGGGATCTGAGTTGGGAGTGAGTCAGTCACCACCTGAACGATTGCCTCCTAGGGTCACTACAGCTGGGGCTCTCCCACTGTGCCTCGAACCCAGAAGAAACAGCCCTGAATATTGCTTTCCTGCTGCTATATGGAAGCAGGTCTGCTGATAAAATTAGAACCAGACTTGAAGGGCAACAGGGAAAAAACTTCCACTCTGGTGCTTGCAGACATCTGAGACCTACCCAGCAGTGGATGCAATTGGGCTTTCTCTCATCTTTCCCTTCCTGGAAGTCTCCTAGCCTGGGAACCAGAGTTCCTGGGTCCCAAGTCTTCACCAACTTACATGTAGCCTTAAGGTGAGTCATACACCCCAGGGTCCAGTTTCCCATCTCTTGGATGAGGAAGACTGGACTTGCCCCAGAACATTTGCTCCAGATTGAAGCTCAGTGCCAATTAGTGGACAAGTGGATCAGAGGTGGGTGTTGCTGAGGATGCTGAGGCTGCCTCTGGTGAGCAGGGGGCTGTAAATCTCTGGTGATGTTCATGGGTCCTGGTCTCAGGATTGGGAGTGCTAGACCACTTGGCACACACCTGCTGTGACACCGAGGACCCTAGAGGCCTTGCCCACTGGAACTTACCATCATTAGGTTCTGTGGAATGAGATCAGGTAGTTATAAGTCAAAAGTTACCAATGGGGAAGCTTGTAGATTCTTCAGCAGAAACCCCAATTAGGCTGATGAACCATCTCCCCAAAAAAACTCTGGGAACTAGATACACCAGGACTCTTGGGAAAATTTTGTAATATTTTAAACACAATTTAAAGTAGGTCATCTTTTGAATGATCTGCCATTTGCTCTCTGGCTTGGGATGATAAGCGCAATTAGAGTGGAATCAAAGGGACTCTGGGGTAGGCTGTCCCTCTCCCTGTGACTCATTAGCAGTGAAGACAGCTCTCTCCCCTTCATATCTGGAGCAGGAATTCCAGCAAGAAGAACGTGACCTCCAAGTTTAACTGGAAGACTCAGGTAGGTCTGGCCCTCAGGTAGGCACTATTCTTTTCCCAGTTCTTCCTTCCCTCCTGGGTCATGTACAAGCTGTCCACCTCCTGATACTGGGTTCTGAATTTCCCCCTCCCTTCACTTGCAGATGCTTATGCAATCCCACTTGTGGCTCCCTCCCTACCCAGGCCCAATCCCTCACCTGCAGATCACACTAAAGAAGGGAAAAATAAGATGAGTCTGCCCAGTTCATTCTTACTAAAAATGTCTGCATTCTTTCTGCTTCCATATCCTGTCCTGAATCATGAACATCTCCAGCTATATGACTCAGCTTAGCAGAGGAATGGAGATGCAGATGGTGGAGGGGGGAAGTTAAGGGAGTCAGGTGCAGGGGACAGTTTTCAGATGACAAGAGATGAGTTGGAGTAAGGAGCATGTGGTCCTCCAACCACTCATTCATTGGTGATCTGCCTGAATCTGCTATCTTGGACTCCTCAGGATATCACTAGGACAGAAATTTCAAAATGGACTTTCTATAAACTTCTTACTGCAAAACAATTTCAAACATAACAAATATAAGAAAGAAGAGTGTAATGGACCCTGTATTTCATCATTCAGTATCAATAACTAAAAACTAACCTCTTAGTCCCACAGGTCGTCATAGACTGGAGACTATGCAACATCGAGGTGATGGCCAGTTGAGTTCCCGGTGAAGACATTCTTGACTTGCATCAGTCTTTCTCTTCTTGCTATGTTCTCACATGTGGTGGGGGAAGGGAAGGAGGAAGAGGAAGAATAAGAGAGAAAAAGAGGGAAAAGCTAATCCATCATGAGGGACCACCATCAAAACCCCATGTCAACCTGAGTACCTCTCAAAAGCCCTACTTCCTAATACCATCACATTGGGAGTCAAGGATGGACACAATTCAGTCCATAGCAGCTATGCATCACATAGCAGCTATCTGTTTTTTAAATCAAGACAGACCATCATTTCATTCTCTCTTTTACACCTTATTCATTTTTCTGAAGTATTTTAGGGAAAAGATGGACATTTCACAAAATGTACATAATGAGTATTTTTGGTAGAGTGATAAGATATGAAAAAACTGCTTTTTTGTCCCAATAAAATGAATATTTTATATCCAGTCCATGTGCAAATTTCTATGATTCTCAAAAAGCAGATGTCTTTTCACAGTTTATTGAAAGAATGTAGTCATATGTTGCACTTGGTTGTTCTCCTTTAGGATGAAATAACTGTTCCTCTCCCAATTTTAATGTCATTTATTTGTTTAGAAACTGGGTGGAAGCAGGGTGGTTTGTCCTCCAGAATGTCCCACTATTAGGTTTAGAGCAGGAGTCCACAATACCAGGACAGTGGTTCAGGACCAGTACCTGTCCTTGATCTATTAGGACCCAGACATCCACAGCAGGAGGTGAACTGCAGGCCAGTGTATGAGATTTCATCTGTATTATAGCTGCTCTCATCACTCTCTCATCACCTCTAGAAGGGACAGGTCTAGCTTGTTTTCCTGGAACTGTTTGTAGTTACATAACCTATGCTTAATAGAAACAAAAATAGCATAAATATTGATGATTATTTTCCTTTCTCAGTGCTCAGAATGGTGAGTTGGTGCCCTAAGAATCTATCACAGCGACAAGTTGGATGTTGGCTATTAACATTTGGACACATTCGGCCAGCTTAAATTTAAAAATTAAAAAACTAAAATCATGGGATCCAGCCCCATCCTTCATGGCAAATAGAAGGAGAAAAGGTGGAAGCACTGACAGATCTCTTCATCTTAGCCTCTAAAACCACTGTGGATGTTGCCTGCACCCATGAAATCAGGTTTTTGCTTCTTGGGAGGAAAGCTATGAGAAACATAAACAGTGTGTTGAGAAGCAGAAACATCATTCTGCCCAACAAACTGGTAGATGTTTGGCCTTTTCATTTGGATTTCTAAACTTTCTGTCCAGTCCCCATTGGTTTTTTAAGCCCCTCAGCTTTCTTGTCCTTCAAGATTCTAAAGATTATTTTATTGATTTCTTTACCCAGTCCTAAAATCATCCATCATAGATCGTCTAATGGTAAATGTATTTAGAAGCTACATGTTAGACGTCAGAATAGTCACTGTTATCAAGATGTCATTGCTTCTAGACTTTACAGTGGTCAGAGTAGGAAGTACACATTTTCCTTAAAAATTAAAATAAAAAGGAATATAATTAGTTGGTACAAACTTAGGCTTTCAGTTCAAGATTTAAGACAGTGGGGTTTGAATTAAATTTCTTTATGTTATGCGTGAACCTCTTTTTCTAGCCACTGAAAGTCTTACTTGAGAAAAGTACTTTTAATTATTGTCTTGCTTTTACCTGTTAACATCCATACAATTCTGTCCCAATAATAGAAACAATATGAGGATCAATAAGTTGTTGAATTTTTGCTTGCCTTAGCTGCGATGGCAGTGCAGAGTTGTGGCGGCTGCAACAGCAGCACAGAAGCGTGGTGAAGAGGAACTACTCCATGTCCAAATCAGGGGCAGCAGCCAAGAGGAGCTACCATACTTCCATGGGAAGGAGCAGCGTCTGCACTTTGCTGGAGCAGCTGTGAAGAGATATCCACGTCAAAGGTAAAAGAAACCCAAGTAAGAAGGTAGGTGCTGAGAGAGGGCATCAAAGGGCACACAAACTGAAATCACATTCACAGACAAATAGCCAGTCTGTCACAAGGACTACATCCTTGCCTAACTCAGTGAAACTAAGCCATGCCATGTGGTGCCACCCAAGATGGATGGATCATGGTGGAGAAGTCTGACAAAATGTGGTCCACTGGAAAAGGGAATGGCAAACCACTTCAGTATTCTTGCCTTGAGAACCCCATGAACAGTATGATAAGGCAAAAAAATAGGACACTGAAAGATGAACTCTCCAGGTCGGTAGATGCCCAATATGCTACTGGATATCAGTGGAGAAATAACTCCAGAAAGAATGAAGGGATGGATCCAAAGCAAAGACAACACCCATTTGTGGGTGGGACTGGTGATAGAAGCAAGATTCAATGCTGTAGAGAGCAATTTGCATAAGAACTTGGATTGTTAGGTCCATGAATCAAGGCAATTTGGAAGTGGCCAAACAAGAGATGACAAGAGTGAACATAGACAGTCTAGGAATCAGAGAACTAAGAAGGACTGGAATAGGTGAATTTAACTCATGACATTATATCTACTATTGTGGGCAGGAATTCCTTAGAAGAAATGGAGTTGACATCACAGTCAACAAGAGTCTGAAATGCAGTATGTGGATGAAATCTCAAAAATGACAGTATGATCTCTGTTCATTTAGAAGGCAAACCATTCAATATCACAGTAATCAAAGTCTATGCTCCAATCAATAATGCTGAAGTTTAACAATTCTATGAAGACCTACAAGACCTTCTAGAACTAACATCCGCCAAAAGATGTCCTTTTCATTATAGGGACTGGAATGCAAAAGTAGGAAGTCAAGAAACACCAGGAGTAACACGAAAATTTGATCTTGGAATATAGAATGAAGCAGGGCAAAGGCTAATGGAGTTCTTCCAAAAGAATGCACTGGTCATAGAAAACACCCTCTTCCAACAACATAAGAGAAGACTCTACACATGAACATCACCAGATGGTTGATACCAAAATCAGACTGATTATATTGTTTTCAGCCAAAGATAGAGAAGCTCTATACAGTCAGCAAAAACAAGACTTTGAGCAGGTGGTGGCTCAGATCATGAACATATTATTGCCAAATTCAGACTGAAATTGAAGAAAGTTGAGAAAAGCACTAGACCATTCAGGTATGACCTAAATCAAATCCCTTAGGAATATACAGGGGAAGTGAGAAATAGATTTAAGGGACTAGATCTAACAGACAGAGTGCCTGATGAACTAAGGACAGAGGTTCATGACATTGTACAGGAGACAGAAATCATGACCATCCCCAAAAAAACAAATGCAGAAAAGGAAATAGCTGTCTGAGGAGGCCGTACAGATAGCTATGAAAAAAAGGGAGGCAAAAAGCAAAGGAGGAAAGGAAAGATATACCAATTTGAATGCAGAGTTCCAAAGAATAGCAAGGAGATATAAGAAAGCCTTCCTCAGTGATCAGTGCAAAGAGATAGAGGAAAGCAATATAATGGGGAAGACAAGAGACTTCTTCAAAAATTAGGGATACCAAGGGAATATTTCATGCAAAGATGAGCTCAATAAAGGGCAGAAGTGGTATGAACCTGACAGAAGTAGAAGATATTAAGAAGAGGTGGCAAGAATACACAGAATAACTATTTAAAAAAGATCTTTATGATCCAGATAATCATGATGGTGTGATCACTCACCTACAGCCAGACATCCTGGAATGTGAAGTCAAATGGGCCTCAGGAAGCATCACTACGAACAAAGCTAGTGGACGTGATGGAATTCCAGTTGAGCTATTTCAGTTCTTGAAAGATGATGTTGTGAAAGTNTCAATATCACAGTAATCAAAGTCTATGCTCCAATCAATAATGCTGAAGTTTAACAATTCTATGAAGACCTACAAGACCTTCTAGAACTAACATCCGCCAAAAGATGTCCTTTTCATTATAGGGACTGGAATGCAAAAGTAGGAAGTCAAGAAACACCAGGAGTAACACGAAAATTTGATCTTGGAATATAGAATGAAGCAGGGCAAAGGCTAATGGAGTTCTTCCAAAAGAATGCACTGGTCATAGAAAACACCCTCTTCCAACAACATAAGAGAAGACTCTACACATGAACATCACCAGATGGTTGATACCAAAATCAGACTGATTATATTGTTTTCAGCCAAAGATAGAGAAGCTCTATACAGTCAGCAAAAACAAGACTTTGAGCAGGTGGTGGCTCAGATCATGAACATATTATTGCCAAATTCAGACTGAAATTGAAGAAAGTTGAGAAAAGCACTAGACCATTCAGGTATGACCTAAATCAAATCCCTTAGGAATATACAGGGGAAGTGAGAAATAGATTTAAGGGACTAGATCTAACAGACAGAGTGCCTGATGAACTAAGGACAGAGGTTCATGACATTGTACAGGAGACAGAAATCATGACCATCCCCAAAAAAACAAATGCAGAAAAGGAAATAGCTGTCTGAGGAGGCCGTACAGATAGCTATGAAAAAAAGGGAGGCAAAAAGCAAAGGAGGAAAGGAAAGATATACCAATTTGAATGCAGAGTTCCAAAGAATAGCAAGGAGATATAAGAAAGCCTTCCTCAGTGATCAGTGCAAAGAGATAGAGGAAAGCAATATAATGGGGAAGACAAGAGACTTCTTCAAAAATTAGGGATACCAAGGGAATATTTCATGCAAAGATGAGCTCAATAAAGGGCAGAAGTGGTATGAACCTGACAGAAGTAGAAGATATTAAGAAGAGGTGGCAAGAATACACAGAATAACTATTTAAAAAAGATCTTTATGATCCAGATAATCATGATGGTGTGATCACTCACCTACAGCCAGACATCCTGGAATGTGAAGTCAAATGGGCCTCAGGAAGCATCACTACGAACAAAGCTAGTGGACGTGATGGAATTCCAGTTGAGCTATTTCAGTTCTTGAAAGATGATGTTGTGAAAGTCTGTACTCAATGTGCCAGCAAATTTAGAAAACTCAGCAGTGGCCACAGGACTGGAAAAGGTCAGTTTTCATTCCAATCTCAAAGAAAGGCAGTGCCAAAGAATGCTCAAACTACAGCACAATTGCACTCATCTCACACTCTAGTAAAGTAATGCTTAAAATTCTCCAAGCTAGGCTTCAGCAGTACATAAACCATGAAATTCCAGATGATCAAGCTGGTTTTTGAAAAGGCAGAGGGACAATAGATCATATTGCCAACATCCAATGAATTATCAAAACAGCAAAAGAATTCCAGAAAAACATTCTACTGCTTTACTGAGTATGTCAAAGTCTTTGACTGTGTGGATCACAATAAAATGTGGAAAATTTTGAAAGAGATGGGAATACTAGACCACCTGACCTGCGTCTTGAGAATCCTATATGCAGGTTAAGAACCAACGGTTAGAACTGGACATGGAACAACAGACTGGTTCCAAATAGGAAAGGGGTACATCAACACTGTGTATTGTCACTCTGCTTATTTAACTCATATGCAGAGTACATCATGAAAACGATGGGCTGGAGGAAGCAAGGATGGAATAAAGATTGCTGGGAGATATATCAATAACCTCAGGTATGCAGATGACACCACCCTTATGGCAGAAAGTGAAGAAGAATGAAAGAACATCTTGATGAAGGTGAAAGAGGAGAGTAAAAATGGTGGCTTAAAGCTCAACATTTAGAAAACTAAGATCATGGCATCCAGTCCAATCACTTCAAGGCCAATAGATGGGAAAACAGTGGAAACAGTGGTTGACTTCACTTTTCTGGGCTCCAAAATCACTGCAGATGTTGAGTGCAGCCATGAAATTAAAACATGCTTACAACTTGGAAGGAAAGTTTTGACCAACCAAGACTGTATATTGAAAAGCAGAGATATTACTATGTCAACAAAGGTCTGTATAGTCAAGGCTATGTTTTTTCCACTGATCATGCATGGATGTGAGAGTTGGACAATAAAGAAAGCTGAGCCCCGAAGAATTGATGCTTTTGAACTGTGGTGTTGGGGAAGACTCTTGAGTGTCCCTTTGATTGAAAAGAGTTCCAATCAGTCCACCCTAAAGAAAATCAGTCCTGAATGTTCACTGGAAGGACTGATGCTGCAGCTGAAACTCCAATACTTGGCCACCTAATGCGAAGAGCTGACTCATTTGAAAAGGCCCTGATGTTGGTAAAGAATGAGGGCAGGAAGATATGGGAATGACAGAAGATGAGATGGTTGTATGGCATTATCAACTCAATGTACATGAGTATGTGTGGACTCCAAGAGTTGGTGATGGACATGGGTGCCTTGCATGCTGCCGTAAATGGGCTCACAAAGAATTGGACATCTCTGAGCAACTGAACTGAACTGAAGTTGTTGAGTACAGTTTCAGATTCCTTTCCTTTTTTTTCTTTTTCTTTTCTTTGGTTTTGTCTTTGATGGGCAGTATTTTTGTTTTTCCTTAGAAGATATTCCAATCTAAGCGTTCCTAAGATGGCAGATGAATAGGACAGGGAGACCACTTTCTCCCCCCGACAAATTCATCAAAAGAACATTTGAACCCTGAGTAAATTCCACAAAACACCTTCTGAACGCCCACAGAGGACATCAGGCACCCAGAAAACAGCCCATTGTCTTTGAAAGGAGGTAGAAAAAATTATAAAAGACAAAAAGAGAGAGAAAAGATTTAGGGATGGAGCTCCATCCTGGGAAGGGAGTCTTAAAAAGGAGAGAAGTTTCCAAACACCAGGAAACACTCTCACTGCTGAGTCTGTGGTGAGCCTTGGAACCACAGAGGGCAACATAACTGGGAGGAAAAATAAATATATAATTACAACCCACTTAGGTGTCCATTGGTAACTCCCCCTGTTTAAAAGCAGCACAGTCGCCTGCATCTGCCACTAATAATCTGAGTCTGGGCAGGGAGGTGCGGGCTACATTGCTTAGAGTAAGAACCGTGCCTGAATGGCCCAAGGGAAATCTGCGAGACCTAACTTGGGCTAGCAAACCAGACTGTGGGAGAGCTACCATGTGAAAAGCCCTAACCTAAGACACTGCCAGGCCCGCTCACAGAACAAAGGACTAAGCAGAGCTAGCCTGATCCATCCACCTACCTGGTGAGCGGCAGGCGAGGGCAGCCAGAGCCAGAAGGGGGCAATCGTGGCCCCAGAGAGGCATTATCTACCAAACTGTAAGCAGGCTTCATTGTTAACCAAGACTTCTTGGGTTTCTGAATGGTCAATATCTGCCTAAGAAGGTGCGCCAGTCGTACACCCAGAAAACCAAGTGACACGGACAGGGGAGGCAATAAGTCGCAGTGACCATGCTTGCCAAACATCTGGTCACCTGAGCTGCTCGGACCTGGGAAGGGCACAAACCACAGGCCCAACCGAGTCTGTGCCACTGAGGACTACCTGAGTACCTGAACCTGAGTGGCTTAGACCTGGGAAGTGCATACTACCCAGGGCTGGCCTCAGACAGTTCCTGGCAAAGCAACCTAGAGCCTAAACAGTGTAGACAGGGAAAGCACACACGCTGTGAGCGAGGGCAAACCCAGTGTGGCTGAGACACTGTGAGCATGAGCCAGTGTTATTCCTTTGCAGCGTCCCTCCCTCCCCACAGCACAACTGAACAAATGAGCCTAAAAATGTGTCCACCACCACCACCTGTGTCTGGGCTGAAATTAGACACTTAAGAGACCAGAAAACAAAGAAGCGAAAACAGAGGGAACGTCCTTGGAAGTGACAGGGGCAATAGATTACAACCCTGTAGTTAGTACCAACTACATAAGAAAGGGCCTATAGATCTTGAGAAATATAAGCCAGATCAAGGAACTATCCAAAAACGAACTGACCCCACACTGCCCGCAACACCACCAGAGAAAATCCTAGATATGTTTACTATTTTTACTATCATTCTTTATGTTTTTTATTTTTAAGCCCTCTATTAAGCCTTTAATTTCCATTTTTATAACCTATTATTACTTTGCAAAAAAAAGACCTTATTTTTTTAAAGCAAACTTCATATATATATATATATATATACACACACATATATTTTATAATTCTTGTGACATTGTTATCTTTTTTCTTTTTCTTTAATATTAGATTTTTGAAAATCCAACCTCTACTCTAGATTTTTAGTCTTTGCATTTTGGTATTTGTTATCAATTTTGTACCTTTAAGAACCCAATCTTTTTTACTTGGGAGCAAGGTCACTGGCCTGATTGCTCTCTCCCTCTTTGGACAATCCTTTTTCTCCACCAGGTTGCCTCTATCTCCTCCCTCACCCTTGTCTTCTCTACCCAACTCTGTGAATCTCTTTGTGTGTTCCAGACTGTGGAGAACATTTAGAGAACTGATTACTGGCTGGATCTGTCTCTCTCCTTTTGATTTCCTCCCTTTTATCTGCCTGGCCACCTCTGTCTCCTTCCTCCTTCTTCTCTTCTCTTCTCTCCATAACTCTGAGAATTTCTCTGAGGGATCCAGACAGTGGACAGCACATAGGAGAGTGATTACTGGCTAGCTTGCTCTCTCCTCTTTTGATTCCCCCTCTTCTACTCCTAGTCACCTTTATCTCCCTCCTCCCTCCTCTTCTCCATGTAACTCTGTGTACCTATCCAGGTGTCCCTCACTGTGGAGAAACTTTTCATCATTAACCTAGATGTTTTATCATCAATGCTGTATAGATGGAGATGTGTTGAGATGACTATAAAAATAAGACTGAAAACCAGAAGCAGAAGACTTAAGTCTAAAGCCTGAGAACACCAGAGAACTCCTGAATCCAGGGAACATTAATCGACAGGAGCTCATCAAATGCTTCCATACCTACACTGAAACCAAACACCACCCAAGGGCCAACAAGTTCCAGAGCATGACATACTATGCAAATTCTCCAGGAACATAGGAACATAACCCTGAACTTCAATATACAGGCTACCCAAAGTCACTCCAAACCCAGGGGGAACTTATAACTCATTACTGGACACTTCATTGCACTCCAGAGAGAAGAAATCCAACTCCATCCACCAGAACACCAACACAAGCTTTCCTAAAGAGAAAACCTTGACAACCCACCCATAGAACCCCACTCACAGTGAGGAAACTCCACAATAAAAAGAACTCCACAAACTGCCAGAATACAGAAAGGCCACCCCAAACACAGCAATATAAACAAGACGAAGAGACAGAGGAATACTCAGCAGGTAAAGGAACAAGGTAAGTGTCCACCAAACCAAACAAAAGAAGAAGAGATAGGGAATCTACCTGATAAAGAATTCCAAATAATGATAGTGAAAATGATCCAAATCTTGAAAACAAAAAGGAATAACAGATAAACAGACTGGAGATAAGGATTGAGAAAATGGAAGAAAGGCTTAACAAGAACTAGAAGTAATAAAATGAAGTAAATATATAATGAATAATACAATATATGAGATAAAAAACACTCTGGAGGGAACCAAAAGTAGAATAACGAGGCAGAAGATAGGATTAGTGAGGTAGAAGATAGACTGGTAGAAATAAATGAATCAGAGAGGAAAAAAGAAAAACGAATTAAAAGAAATGAGAAGAATCTCAGAGACCTCTGGGACAATGTTAAATGCCCACTGTAAGAATCATAGGAGTCCCAGAAGAAGACAAAAAAAAAAAAAAAGACCATGAGAAAATACTTCAGGAGATAATAGTCGAAATCTTTCCTAAAATGGGGAAGAAAATAACCATCCAAGTCTAAGAAACTCATAGAGTCCCAAACGGGATAACCCCGAGGCGAAACACCCCAAGACACATATTAATCAAATTAACAAAGATCAAACACAGAGAACAAATATTAAAAGCAGCAAGGGAAAAACAACAAATAACACACAAGAGGATTCCCATAAGGATAACAGCTGATCTTTGAATAGAAACTCTTCAGGCCAGGAGGGAATGGCAGGACATACTTAAAGGGATGAAAGAAAATAACCTACAGCACAGATTACTGTACCCAGAAAGGATCTCATTCAAATATGAAGGAGAAATCAACAGCTTTGCAGATAAGCAAAAGTTGAGAGAATTCAGCACCATCAAGCCAGCTTTCCAACAAATGCTAATGGATATTTTCTAGACAGGAAACACAAAAAAGGTGCATAAATCAAACACAAAACAATAAAGTAAAAGGCAATGGGGTCATATTTATCAATAATTACCTTAAATTTAATGGGTTGAATGCCCCAAACAAAAGACAAACATTGGCTGAATGGATACAAAAGAAGACCCCTATATATGTTGTCTTCAAGAGATGCACCTCAAAACACGGAACACATACAGACTGAAAGTGAAAGGCTGGAAAAAGATATTCCAAGCAAATAGAGACCAAAAGAAAGCAGGAGTATCAACACTCATATCAGATAAAATAGACTTCAAAACAAAGTCTGTGAAAGGAGACAAAGAGGGACACTACATAATGATCAAAAGTCAATCTAAGAAGAAGATATAACAATTATAAATATATAGGCACCCAACATAGGAGCACCACAATATGTAAGACAAATGCTAACAAGTATGAAAGGGGAAATCAACAGTAACACAATCATTGTGGGAGACTTTAATACCCCACTCACACCTATGGACAGATCAACTAAACAGAAAATTAACAAAGAAACGCAAACTTTAAAGGACACAATAGACCAGTTAGACCTAATTGATATCTATAGAACATTTCACCCCAAAACAATGAATTTCACCTTTTTCTCAAGTGCACACGGAACCTTCTCCAGGATAGATCACATCCTGGGCCATAAATCTAGCCTTGGTAAATTCAAAAAAATTGAAATCATTCCAAGCATCTTTTCTGACCAAATGCAGTAAGATTAGATCTCAATTACAGAAGAAAAACTATTACAAATGCCAACATATGGAGGCTGAACAACATGTTGCTAAATAACGAACAAATCATAGAAGAAATCAAAAAGAAATCAAAATATGCAAAGAAATGAATGTAAATGAAACACAACACCCCCAAACGTGTGGAATACTGTAAAAGCAGTGCTAAGGGGAAAGTTCATAGCAATAAAAGCATACCACAAGAAACAAGAAAAAAGTCAAATAAATAACATAACTCTACACCTAAAGCCCATCTGTGCATGAAATGTTCCCTTGCTATCTCTAGTTTTCTTGAAGAGATCTCTAGTCTTTCCCATTCTGTTCTCTTCCTCTATTTCTTTGCAATGATCACTGACCAAGGCTTTCTTATCTTTTCTTGCTATTCTCTGGAACTCTGCATTCAGATGCTTATATCTTTCCTTTTCTCCTTTGCTTTTTGCCTCTTCGAGAAGACTCTTGAGAGTCCCTTGGACTGCAAGGAGACCAACCAGTCCATTCTGAAGGAGATCAGCCCTGGGATTTCTTTGGAAGGAATGATGCTGAAGCTGAANATTCTCTGGAACTCTGCATTCAGATGCTTATATCTTTCCTTTTCTCCTTTGCTTTTTGCCTCTTCGAGAAGACTCTTGAGAGTCCCTTGGACTGCAAGGAGACCAACCAGTCCATTCTGAAGGAGATCAGCCCTGGGATTTCTTTGGAAGGAATGATGCTGAAGCTGAAGCTTCAGTACGCTGGCCACCACATGTGAAGAGCTGACTCACTGGAAAAGACTCTGATGCTGGGAAGGATTGGGGGCAGGAGGAGAAGGGGACGACAGAGGATGAGATGGCTGGATGGCATTGCTGACTCAATGGATGTGAGTCTGAGTGAACTCTGGGAGTTGGTGATGGACAGGGAAGCCTGGCATGCTGCAATTCATGGGGTCGCAAAGAGTCGGACACGACTGAGTGACTGAACTGAACTGAACTGACACCTAAAGCAATGAGAAAAGGAAGAAATGAAGAACTACAGGGTTAATAGAAAAAAATAACTCTTAAAAATTCAGGCAGAAATAAATGTAAAAGAAACAAAAGAGACCATATAAAAAATCAACAAAGCTAAAAGCTGGTTCTTTGAGAGGATAAATAACATAGACTAACCATTAGCCAGATTCATCAAGAAACAAAGGGAGAAAAATCAAATCAATACAATTACAAATGAAAATGGAGAGATCACAACAGAAAACACAGAAATACAAAAAATCATAAAAGACTACTATCAGCAACTTTATGCCAATAGAATGGACAACTTGGAAGAAATGAACAAATTCTTAGAAAAGTACAACTTTCCAAAATTTAACCAGGAAGAAATAGAAAATTTTAACAGACCCATCACAAGCATGGAAATTGAAACTATAATCAGAAATCTTCCAGCAAACAAAAGCCCAG
>SJYA01003134.1:1006266-1048320 GCA_006410615.1 Neotragus moschatus | reverse complement strand
GACTCTGATGCTGGGAGGGATTGGGGGCAGGAGGAGAAGGGGATGACAGAGAATGAGATGGTTGGATGGTATCACCAACTCAATGGACATGAGTCTGAGTAAATTCTGGGAGTTGGTGATGGACAGGGAGGCCCGGCGTCCTGCAGTCCATTGGGATCTCAAAGTGTCAGACATGACTGAGTGACTAAACTGAACTGAACTGAACTTGCACAGAAAAAGTACTTAAATCTTCAAAATATTAATTGTATTGCTTATAACTCTTCTCTCTAAGCAAATCCCTACAACACTGACTTCAGTACAACACTGACTCCAAACAGCCCATTGGTCTCTAACAGAATGCTACTTCCAAAGTTGCTTAATATTACAAAGAAATAATCGATATATCATTTGCTATTTATTAACTCCTTAAGTGCATTAAGTCCTATAATAAGCACTAAGTACATTACCACATTACATTCTTGCAATCATTCCGAAATGGGCATCATGATCTTTATTTGACTGAAGAAAGGCACTGGAAACTGAGGCAGAGGAGTTCAAGGAACTCTCCCAAAGCCACATACCCAAGGAGCAGCAAGGCTGAAAAGTGTGAGCCTATGCTTCTCTGACTCAAAGCATGCGCGTTATCTCTACTACGTTACACTAGAGACAGAGAGATTTGGTGTTCTGTCGTCATGTCGAGCTTAAAACTTAAAGAATGCATGGGTCTTGCAATAAAGATACTTCCAGTACACTGTCTGTAACTCTCTATTTTCTGCATTCTTAATGTATACACATACACATCCTAAAAGTAAGCCATTGTGAAAAAACAAAAGGGTTTTTGAGACCAATAGATACTGTTAAATGACTACGGACAGCAAAAAGCTCTAAACTCTATCACTATTCTCTATGCTATTTACCCGCAGACAGCCTAAAGACAACTGAAGAACTCAAAGGGAACTACATGAAAGTTCACAAGGAGCTCTGATAAACTTTTGCCCAAAGCAATTACTGACCATTAAACATCGGAAGCATTCACATACACATATATGCACAAAAAATTGGAAAAAAAAATCTATAAAGACAATGAAATTTTTTTCATACGTTCTTAGCTTTCTTATCCAGAAAACAGACCACGAGATTCCATTTTAGTTTCACAGCTGCCAGCACTTTGAAGACTGGACTGTTCAGAGAATAAGCCACACCTGTTGGATTGTTCCGGTCATTCCAATCACCAGCTAATACGGTAATGAAAAGTACCACTCCTTCTCGGCCTGCCTGAGGTGTTCAACAACGTCGACAGCTTGCCAGAATAATGACATGCTGCTCACATGGAGGCCGCATTGTAAATGCACTGGCCACTGGGTTGTATGTAACCCACCAGGGTTCTCTACATCCCCACATAGTGAGACACTGGTCCATACGTTGTGCTCTGTGGGGAGAAAAATGCCACAAGGATGGGTTTTTAGTATGCAAAGGCATCTTCAAATGTCAGAAAATAAGTGAGCTACACTTTCACTTCTACAGTGTTTTCCCTGAACTGCTATAGAACAGTCNGGTTGTATGTAACCCACCAGGGTTCTCTACATCCCCACATAGTGAGACACTGGTCCATACGTTGTGCTCTGTGGGGAGAAAAATGCCACAAGGATGGGTTTTTAGTATGCAAAGGCATCTTCAAATGTCAGAAAATAAGTGAGCTACACTTTCACTTCTACAGTGTTTTCCCTGAACTGCTATAGAACAGTCAAGGACAGGAAGCCTCAAAGTACTCCTACTCTCTTCTCATGGGCTTCCCTGGTGGCTCAGATGGTAAAGAATCCCCAACCAGGAAGACTCCACATGCCACAGAGCAACTAAGCCCGTACACCAGAACTATTGAGGCTGTGCTCTAGAGCCCAGGAATCACAACTACAGAGCCCACGTGCCAAGATTATTGAAGCCTGAGAGCCCTAGAACCTGTGCTCCACAGTAAGAAAGGCCACTGCAATGGCCTGCTCACTGGAACTAGGGAAAAGCCCAACCAGCAACAAAGACCCAGGGCAGTCAATAAATAAATAAATAAAATTACTTTTTAAAAGCTTTTTAAAGTGTTATTATAATGATGATAATATGATAATATAATAAAATTATAATGATGATGTTATCTTTTTTTTAAAATGTTGATATATGTTCTAACTCTGTCCACTGACAAAGTCCCCACACAAGGACCAACCTCTGGCCCTAGATTGTCACCACTCAATATCATTTTCTATTAAGAGAAAACTAAGCTCCTGGAGAAATGGCTGATTCCAGGGCTGGAAATGGTAAAAGGTGTCTGGAACATATTGTCATATTAGAAACAAATAAATTACTGGAGACAGACGACCATTCAAAAATCCCCAGGGTCAAAGAAGAAAGATTTTAATTAACATGAATCAGAATTTCCTGCAATGAATTAAAATACATCAAGGATATTTAATTCTATGAGTTCACTGAAAAAAAATGTTTTTGAAAGATTCTAGGTAACTAACACATTATTTCGAATATATGAATATAGTATATGAAGGCAAAAAAAAATACAGCATTAAGTCCAAGTTACCTACACAAAGTGTAATATAACTAAATATTTAGTATAACTAGATACTCCCTTTATAAAAACATTTCAGCTTATAAATAAAGGTTAAATGATAAATTAGAGTGTTATCATTTTGTAACTTGTAAAAAGTTAGCAGAATTTGAGGAGAATTGGGCTTCCCTGGTGACTCAGCAGTAAAGAATCTGCCTGCCAATGCAAGAGACGCAGGTTCGATCCCTGGGTAGGGAGAATCCCCTGGAGGAGGGGATGGCAACACACGTCAGTATTCTTGCCTAGAAAATTCCATGGACAGAGAAGCCCAACAGGCTACAGTCCACAGGGTCGCAAAGAATCAGAAACAACTGAAATGACTGAGCATGTACCCACACAAGGAGGACTGCTCATGTCTGCTAACCACAGCCACGGGTGAAACGAGAAGAGGTGTGTCTCATGGACTTGGGACAGGAGAGCCAGTACCCACACCACAGTGAAGCAGTGCAGACACAAATCAGACATGGATTTCACCAAGCCTATGGCCCTACCTAAACGACAGGTCAAAGTACCCGCCGGCCAGTGCACAAGATGCAAGAAACAAGGGTTCAAGCCTTGGAGCTGGAAGATCCTCTGGAGGAGGAAACTGCAACCAGCTCACGTACAAATCCTGGGATAATCTCATGGACAGAGGAGACTGGAGGGCTTCAGTCCACGGGGTCGCAAAGAATCAGATGCAACTGAGCACACAGGAATGAATAGTCCTACCTGCCAACTGCTAGAAAATACAGGGGAAGGGAAACACGTCGAAATGAACCAAAGGGAAACAATCAACAAGATCCGTGCTGCGGAAAACCGTATACATCCTATAACCTAGTTTTCCAACAGGTAAGCAATACATTACAAGGGAAGAGAGGCAGAAGGAGACTGACAGGGACTTCTCTGGCAGTCCGGTGGTTAAGAATTCCCCTTGCAATGCAGGGGATTCAGGTTCAATCCCTGGTCAGGGAAATAAGATCCCACATGCCATGGAGTAACTAAGCCTGCATGCTGCAACCACTGAGACCACCCACCACAACTAGAGAGTTCCTGTGCCACAATGAAGGATCCCACATGATCCAACCAAGACCCAACACAGTCAAATGAATAAATAAAAGAAAGAAAGAGAGAGAGAGAACTACAGATGAAAAGAGAAAACCTGAACTGGGGTCTTCCTATTTCAGAAAATGGGAACCTCATTCTTCCAGTTCCCAAGACAAAAGCCTTGGGGTCACTGTTAACCCTCCTCATTCTTCCACCTCCACCTGCAGCCTGTCAGTGACTCCACTCTACTCTATGTCCTCAGAATCTGAGCTCCCCTCATTCCATCCCCCACCACTGCTCTGGTCAAAGCCCCTAGGGCCCCTCACCTGAATCCAAGGGGAACCTCTAACCAGCCCCCTTTTTTTCACCCTGAACTCTGATGCCTACCATCAAGAAGCAGCCAGGCTGAGAATTTTCAAGTACTAGTCAGATTCTGACACAGCTCAAAGTATTCACGGGTATGGCACCTGGTCTCATCCACAGTCCAAGTCTAGTTCCTAAAACAACCCGAGGCCCTCAGCAATGTGGCTCCTTCTTGCCACCACCTTGCTCCTCAGGCTCTGGCCACCCTGACCTCCTTGAGTTTCTCAAACAGATCAGGTAGCCCCTCCTTAGAGACTCACACTTGCTCTTTCCTGTGTCTAGAGTCATCTTTCCTCAGATCTCCTCGCCCCTCCCTTCCCTTGCAGATCTGAGCTCCAGAGTCAACCATTCCTTCATGAGTCCCACCCTCATCACACCTGCTCTCCGTCTACCTGCCCACTGGTAGGTTATTTTTTACTTTATTTTTGGCTGAGCTGGGTCTCCGTTGCTCTGCGTGGGTCTTCTATAGTGGCAGCGAGCGGGGGCTACTCTTCCATTGGCCTCTCATTGCAGTGGCTTTTCTTGCTGAGGAGCACGGCTTCAGTAATTGCAGTACATGGGCTTTAGTTGCTCCGCAGTATGCTGGATTTTTCCGGATCAAAGACTAAACTCATGTCCCCTGCATTGGCAAGCAGACTCTTATCCACTGTACCACGAAGGAAGGCCTAAATTAGTTTCTGATGTCTGTCTCCCTCTATTAGAAGGAATGAAAACGGGGACTTTTTTCAAAGCTACATGCACAGTGCTTAGAATGGTAACTGACAACATAGTAGGGCTTCAGAAATGTTAGTTGAATAGAAGCATGAATTGACAAAAATAGAGTACAAATACTTGATCTGGGGACTTCTGAAAATCAAGTTCTGCCGAGACTGTTTTGAGGGACTCTGGACAGACCCTTCCTTCCTAGGAGCTAGAATTTACCTTCATCGATTATAACACTCCTCTCTGCTAGAATGCTTTACCAGCTCCTGTTCTTAAATCACTTAAAACAAGTTCATCTATGGTTACCCAGTAGTCATTTTCTATCATTATTTGATAATAATGATTATCAAAATAATGACTTTTCCAGTTTTATTTTTGGCTTGATCAGGACTGCCATTCTGGGACTTCCCTGGTGGTCCAGTGGTTGGGAGTCCACTTTCCAATGCAGGGGACACAGATTCAATCCCTGGTCAGGGATGATCCCACATGCCATAGAGCAACTGAGCCCATGCACTCTGGAGTCACAACTAAGACCCAAAGCAGCCAAAAATAAATAAGTAGTAATTTTTTTTAAAAAAAGAACTGCCTTCCTTTAGCTGCTCTGATACAGCAAGAAAAGCTCCAAGATATTTTGGTAATTCACTCACTTTCTGACATGATTCTGAACTGACTGTCATTCAGATCCAGGCCTGCAGGTTTACCTTCACCTAATTAAAAATTCATTAATTGAATTAGGTTGGGATAAGGATAGGGAATGACAAATCTGATTCCATATTAGATCTGTTTCTTTTACTTTAACCTTTGTTTTCTATTGGTTTTGCTACATGTTAATCACTAAAGGGATGTTGTCTACTTTAAAATTTACACGATAGCCCATCTCTGAGAAGCCCCCCATGCCTGATGGTTAAACTAAAATACCTTTGTTCAGCTCAGAGGAAACATCCTGATCTAGCCCACCTGTGAATGGCTACAGGAAAGAAGAAATTAACACACCTCCTCCCCAGTCAGGCCAAAATTGGGACATCTTTGCAACAACTTTTACTGGTCTTCTTCCTTTGCCTCCTCACCTGCCCCTCCATCCAGACCCCAGCAAGACGGTTCTCTAGGACCCTAGCCTGCCATCTTAGAGGAATTTTATTTACTAATATGCAGTTCTCTGGGTTTCCCAGGTGGCTCAGCGGGTAAAGGATCCACCTGCAATGCCAGTGACACGGGTACGATCCCTGGGTCGAGAAGATCCCCTGCAGGAGGGCATGGCAACCCGCTCCAGTATTCTTGCCTGGAGAACCCCATGGACAGAGAAGCCTGGCGGGCTACAGTCCAGAGAGTCACAAAGAGTTGGACATGACTGAGGCGACTGAGCACACACTCAGAGAGGATCCACTGAGCACTGGGTCAATTAGGATGTGTTTGGCTTCAAGTGACAGTAAATCCAAATGAAAGGTTTAAACAATAAGAATAGTGCAGGACCTCAGCTTATATGAAACTCAGAGGTGGGGAAATTCCCAAGTGGGTTGCCAGAGAGACTCACTGATCCCATCTTTTAAGTGCAAGAGAAAGCTACTGGAGGATTTTCAAAACATTTTCTAAAGTGTTTGCAATTTTGAAAGTTATTTCTGGCTGCTGTGCAGACATTACATGCAGTGGTGGTGTGGGGNACCTCAGCTTATATGAAACTCAGAGGTGGGGAAATTCCCAAGTGGGTTGCCAGAGAGACTCACTGATCCCATCTTTTAAGTGCAAGAGAAAGCTACTGGAGGATTTTCAAAACATTTTCTAAAGTGTTTGCAATTTTGAAAGTTATTTCTGGCTGCTGTGCAGACATTACATGCAGTGGTGGTGTGGGGAGGGTGGCAACAGAGGAAACAATAGTGAGGTTTTTGCCATAATTCAGGGGCAAAGATGGCAGCTCAAGTCTGAGATGCTTATCGAAAATCTCCGTGGATATGTGAAGTAGTCAATTGGATATGAGTGTTCAGAGCTCGGTGGAGAAGATGGGCTGGAGACACAGAGTTGGTTCTGGTCAGTACATAGACTGTACCTAATGCTAACTGAGTGAGAGCACCTGCAAAGAGGTGGATAGATGGCGAAGGGTACAGGATGGATATCTGAGGCATTCAGACACTTCCAGTTGAAGCAGAGGAAGAGGCCAGCCACAGGGATGGAGTAGGACAATGGTACAGAAGAGTGAAGAAAGAAGAGTCATGGAACCCCGGCAGACAAGTCATAATGAAGGTCTGGTCAGGACTTCCCTGGCCATTCAGTGATTAAGACTCTGTGCTTCCAATGCAGGGATACAGGTTCAAGTACTGGTCAGGGAACTAAATCCCACATGCTGCACAGCCAAATAAAAATAAAGAAGGTCTGGTCAACTGGGCCAATAACAATTGAGAAGTAAGATTAAAAAAAGGACAGAACAGTGATCACCAGACTTGACAATGGATAACCACTGGTGGCCTTGAGAAAAGAAATCCTGGGAGAGAAGTGGGGAGAAAAGATAAGTAGAGTGGGTTAAGAATAGAAAAGGATATAAAATGAGTCTTGGCAGACCTCTGCTCTCCAATATGGTAGCACTAGCCACATGTAGCTAATTAACTTAAAAATTCACTCCTTAGGTACACTAGCCACATTTCAAATGCTTGACGGCCACATGAGGCTAGTAGCCACCAAATTAGACGTTGCAGAGACAGAGTATTCCCATCATCTCAGACAGTTCTGTTGGACAGCACTGCTATGACAATAATTTATGACGTGGATATGGATGCACCTTGTAGGGTAAATTCCACAGCACTGGTGATGGGGTTGGGCAAAGACTCACAGGTCTTTGTCTTGAGCAAATGAGTGGAGAGAGTGCATTTCTTGGAATAGAGAAGCTGGGATGACAGGTTGTGGGGAAATCAGATGTTCTGTCTGGGATGTATTAAGTCTGAGATGAACTTCCCTGAGGGCTCAGCTGGTGAAGAATCCTCCTGCAATGCAGGAGCCACAGGAGACTTGCGTCCTAGCAAATACAACCAGTGAAACCCATGGTGGACTTCTGACCTCTACAACTGTAAGATAATACTTCTTTTTTTGGCTGCCCCGTGCCACATGTGGGGTCTAAAATACCAATCTGATATATAACTCCCTTGCTTAAAATGGTGTTTTCCAATTCCTATAAGACAGCAAATACATTCCTTAACTTGGCCTACAAGGCATCCCTATTTGGGCCTGGCATCCCACTCAAGACTCTCCTTTAGAATTCCACACCCTCTGCCTCCTTTAGGCCTTTGCATATTTTATTTCCCTATCTGGAACATTCTTCCCACCCGCCACCCTTTATGTTCCCTTGCTGACCCTTACTCCTCCTTCAGGCCCCAACTGGTATGCTATTTCCTCTGGCTAATTTCTCAGACCCCTAGACCAGTTAGACGCTTCTGCATAGAGGGACCCTAGAAGGTCCTCTCTGTGGCACCATACCCTCTCCTGTGGCACCATCTAATTGCCACCTCCACTTCCAGGCACCCAGGGCTCTAGAACACAACCCGCCTAGCATAGCACCTGACATGCAGGAATGTTTGAAAGACAGGGATTAAAAATGAAATAGACACCACTCGAAATGGCTGAAGTGGTTCAGTTAGGATATATGGGAGACTGGAGAGACCCTTAAGAAACTCTCCCAAGTCAGTTTTTATTTTTCATATTTATTTGGCAGCGTCAGCTTAGTCACAGCACGTGGGATCTTCGTTGTATCATTGTGGGATCCTTCATGGCGGCGCAGGAAGTCTCTCGTGGGGCCAGAGCTCCAGAGCCAGAGGGATTCAGTGGCTCCATGGCATGTGGGATCTTAGTTCCCGACCAGGGATCAAACCTGAGTCCCTTACGTTGCAAGGTGGATTCTTAACCACTAAGGCACCAGGCAAGTTCCCCAAGTCAGTTTTAGTCCCTGAGAACATAGTCATTCTCCCTGTCCGCAGGCAGAGGGCAGGACCAGGTTGCAGTTCCAAGCTCAGTTTTGCTGAGTTATTTGAAATAGACCGCCATCTAGTCTTGAACTCTTGCATTTCTATAAGAATCTGTCTTATTTTTTAGAGGTGATCACTTCAATAACGGCTTCCCTGGTGGCTCAGATCGTAAAGAATCTGCCTGCAATGTGGGAGACCCCAGTTCGATCCCTGGATTGGGAAGATCCCCTGGAGATGGGAATGGCTACCCATTCTAATTTTCTTACCTAGAGAATTCCATGGACAGAGGAACCTGGGGAGCTATAGTTGTGGGGTCGCAAAGAGTTGGACCCAACCAAGCAACTTTCACACACACATATACACACACACCTCTCAGTAAATGTTCATGAGAAGTGCTGGGCTTCCTTTCTGTTGGTCTTGTAGCAGTGTTTTTCTGTGAGTTCTTGGTCAACTGTTTTTTCCTCTTCCTTCCCTTTCCCTTGTAATATCTTTGTATAGATCTTTTTCTGGTCCATTTTTGATAACTCATCTCCCTTGAGGTGTTTTCTGAACCAGCACTTTGCAGAAGGTTCACGTGGAGGAGGGCCCAGGGCTAGTCAAGCCTTTAATGTGTAGTTATTTCTTTTGCATTTTGAAAAATTAAATTGAGAGAATATATGAAATATAAAATGGATATATAAGGTTAAAGAAAGAAAATAGAACAAAGATCAGTGTATCTGGAGCTCAGGTAACAAAATCAGGTGCTATCTCCATCTCTGGGGCCCTTGCAGGGTGCCCACCCTAAAGCAACATAACCCTAAATGTGTGCTTACTAATCCCTGTTATTCTTCATAGATTTTCAGTGTCCTGTTTTATGTCTACACATTATATTAAATCGTATGATATATACTTGGACTTTCAAAGACACAGTTTTATGCTTTATATCATCTTCTGTTGCTTGCTTTTTTTTTTTTTTTTTTGAATGATGTATCTTTTTCTGAATGATGCCTTCTAACCATTGGAAGGGATAGAACACATGCCCCCTGAACCTTAGGCCAGAATCTTAACCACTGGACCACCACGGAAGCCCCTGATATGCTTTTCTTAGTCAACATCGTACTTGAGAGATGGCTCCACGTTGGAGATGGTAGCGACACTTGTCACACTCCCTTCAGAATGGCATTCCACTCTACTGACTGTACACAACTGATTCCTCCATTCTTCTGTTGAAGGACCTTTGTGTTGTCCCAGGCTCTGCCATGTTGTCCATCTAGACTGCCTAGGACAAAATCATCTGGTCCCTGGGACTCCTTTCCAAGAGTCCCACAGGGCTATGCTTCTTGGAGAGGAACTGCTGGGACTTGGGACAGGCCCCAAGTCTGCCCCATCCTGCACACCGGTTTCCAAAGTGACTGTACTGACAATCTGCCAACCCTCAGAGATGGCTCACTGTTCTATGTCCTTCCCATCTTGCATATTTTTGTCATTGTCACCAACAGTGAGTGGACAGTGGGAGACATGGGGGAAACTCTCCACACTCCTTTTCTCCACCGAACTATCTTCTATGTGACTGGAGCATGTGGTTCCTTATTCGTACCCACTCATTTTTTTCCCTGCAGAGAAGGTGGCTGCATTTCATTCCTGACCTCACAAGAGAGGTGTCTGCATTTTGTACTGCAGGATGCCCACTCCTTCTGAAGCCCATTCTGCACCCTCCCTCTCCTAGCCCTGTGGATGGCTCCTCTCCTACTTGATTCATTCAGCTCTTCAGTTCTCCCTAGTTTAGTTGAAGACCATATTTGTTATCTGGGTTTGGAAAGAAAAGGAAATGCCAACTTAAGAGTCACTATTATTAAATGGAAAGACTCCAAGACACTGTTTTTTGGGTTTGTTTTTTTTTTTCTTTTTTTGACTGTGCTGTGTCTTTGCTGCTGCACGTGGGCTTTCCCTAGTTGCAGTGAGTGAGGGCTACTCTTCATTGCACTGCGCGGGCTTCTCATCACGGTGGCTTCTCTTGTTATGCAGCCACAGGTTTCAGTAGCTGTAGCATGTGAAGACCAGGGATCCAACCTGTGTCCCCTGCATTGGCAGGTGGATTCTTAACCACTGCACCACCAGAGAAGTCCCTCCAAGACTCTTAAAAGCACCAGTTTCTCAGACCAGTCCTAGGTCCCTTACACTAGGTATTCCCAGATGAGACCCTGAGTATCTGTATGTTTAAAAATCTCTCCAGGTGAGATTCCTTGGCAGTCTAGTGGTTACGACTCTGTGCTTTCTCTGCNCTGCAGAGAAGGTGGCTGCATTTCATTCCTGACCTCACAAGAGAGGTGTCTGCATTTTGTACTGCAGGATGCCCACTCCTTCTGAAGCCCATTCTGCACCCTCCCTCTCCTAGCCCTGTGGATGGCTCCTCTCCTACTTGATTCATTCAGCTCTTCAGTTCTCCCTAGTTTAGTTGAAGACCATATTTGTTATCTGGGTTTGGAAAGAAAAGGAAATGCCAACTTAAGAGTCACTATTATTAAATGGAAAGACTCCAAGACACTGTTTTTTGGGTTTGTTTTTTTTTTTCTTTTTTTGACTGTGCTGTGTCTTTGCTGCTGCACGTGGGCTTTCCCTAGTTGCAGTGAGTGAGGGCTACTCTTCATTGCACTGCGCGGGCTTCTCATCACGGTGGCTTCTCTTGTTATGCAGCCACAGGTTTCAGTAGCTGTAGCATGTGAAGACCAGGGATCCAACCTGTGTCCCCTGCATTGGCAGGTGGATTCTTAACCACTGCACCACCAGAGAAGTCCCTCCAAGACTCTTAAAAGCACCAGTTTCTCAGACCAGTCCTAGGTCCCTTACACTAGGTATTCCCAGATGAGACCCTGAGTATCTGTATGTTTAAAAATCTCTCCAGGTGAGATTCCTTGGCAGTCTAGTGGTTACGACTCTGTGCTTTCTCTGCAGAGGGCATGGGTTCAATCCCTGATTGGGGAACTAAAATCCCACAAACTGTGTGGCCAAATAATAATAATAAAGTGATGCAAAAAAAAAAATAATCCCTCCAGGTGATTTAAGTAGAAAGTCATGTTCAATAGATTTGACACAGAAAAGACTTTCTACCTAATTCTTCCTATAATTTTTTTACTTGAGGAACCAATCTTTTACAAGAACTAATCTGTTAGGACATTTCCAAATTTCTTTTTTCCTTTTATATGAAACTTGTCTCTTATTTAATAATTCTTCAACAATTGTGCTTCTTAATCTGTATTTGGCCTGAGAGATAAACATTCAATTTTATTTACTCAAATGATTAGGCTTCCATTATAAATTAGCTTGTTAATGTCTTGACTTCTTTGTTACATTCGTTTCCTGGCAACAAGGGAATCTTCCACATGTTGGTTTGCTTACCCAGAGGATGGAATGAAAGTTTTTTTCTAATTTTATTTATTTATTTTTGGCTGTGCTGGATCTTTGCTGCTGCATGGGATTTTTTTTTTTTTCTAGTTGTGGCGATCTAGGGCTACTCTCTTGTGGTCCATGAGCTTCTCTTGTTGCAGAATCCAGGCTCTAGGGCACACAGGGGCTTCAGTAGTTGCAGCTCACGGGTTCTAGAGCACAGGCAGGCTCAATAGTTATGGCACATTGGCTTAAGGTGCTGTGAGACATGTGGGATCTTCCTGGATCAGGGATTGAACCCGTGTCTCCTGCACTGGCAGGCCAATTCTTTACCACTGAGCCACCAGGAAAGCCTCTGAAATGAAATATTAAAGCCCAGTGGCTGCCTGGCACCATCTTGGTTTCCCATCCTTATGTACCAGAGAGGCTGGTCCTGTGAACCCGTGGCTGCTTGTACTATCTGAGTTTGTGAGAACTGAAATCTCAGCCTGTATCAGGCATGGGACCAAGTGCTTAACTTTTGATGTCCCATCAGTTTATCTCTAATTCCTCCTAGAAAGGCAAGAAGTGCCTATCAAAGGAAACACATTCCTAAAGATGTAAACATTTCTTTAAGTATCAATGCCTTCACTTTCTCTGGGCTCAGTTCCTGGAAACAATCACCAGGATCTTTGAATTTCCAGTTACAACAAAACAAATCCTGAAAGTGACTCCAGAGGAAGTAAATTGGAGTTTCCTTTGACTGTTGTTAGCTTTTGGCTTTGTTCCTCATGAAAAACAGTGGTCTCCTGATAGCCTCAATGGATCAGTCCCAGGACCTCACAAATAACAAAACGTGTGGTGGCTCAAGTTCCTTTTATAAAACGGTGCAGTAAGGCAGCCAGTTGTATCTGAGAGCTCTGGCCTCTGAGGATTCACCCAATTGATTACGATTGGTTGAATCTACTAATTCAGGATCCAAGGATATGGAGAGTCAACCGTATATACACTTGATTTTTTCTTCTCTGGGATGGACACTCAACTATACAATTACCTATCTTTGCTTCATATATATATAGTCTACTATTTAAATTAATTTTATTTCTCTATTCATTCATTTTGGGCCGTGCTGGGTTTTGGTTATGGCAAGCCAGTGTTGCTGTTCATTGCCATGCATGAGTTTCTTGTTGTGGAGGTTTCTCTTGTTGCAAAACGTGGGTTCAGTAGCTGTGGTACATGTTGCTCAGCAGCATATGGAACCTTCCTGGGCCAGGGATCGAACCCGTGTCACCCACACTGGAAGGTGGATTCTTAACCACTGGACCACCAGGGAAGTCCTACCTTTCTTTCTGATGTAAACCTAAGAGACAGTGAATGGCCCACAACATGAAATGTCACTTAGTAAATACTTTTCTGATTCCAATTTACACTACTTTGGTCAAGGTGGGATGTATGTGTGTGTGGAGAGAGAGAGTGAGCACATATAATATTTTTGAACTGGTAGAACTGCTTGTGTGCTAAGTTGCTTCAGTCATGTCTGACTCTGCAACCCCACGGACCATGACCCTACAGGTTCCTCTGTCCATGGAATTCTGCAGGGAAGAATATTGGAGTGGGTTGCCATGCCCTCCTCCAGGGGTCTTCCCAACCCAAGGATCTCTTATGTCTCCTGCATTGGCAAGTGGATTCTTTACCACTAGCGCCACCTAGGAAGCCCAGAAAGAGTATTAAACATGGTAAAAATGGTAAAATTTACCTTTGGAGTTAGCATAAATCCCAAGTCTTTTCTCCCCTCATGATACCCCTAGGATGCCAGAGGCAGAACCTGGCACTCCTACTGTGGGAACTACCATTGCCTGGCATTTTCTGCCTCCTTCCCTAAAGTCATGTCCACAGGGAGAAGACACCCAGATTAAAGAGGAGCCTCATGATGCTTGGGACAAAACACAGAAATAGTTGTTTGATTTGGTGGGTATTCTTAACAGATGGCCACCTTGCCTGTGAATTATGTCAATGTTATTACCTCTCTTTTTATTTTCTTTTTGTCTGCACCTCGAAGCATGCAGGTTCTTAGTTCCTTAATAAGGGATCAACTCAACATTCACTGTGATGGGAATGTGGAGTCTTAACCACTGGACCACCAGGGAAGTTCCAATCTCTCTTTTTATTCTTTTCTCTCATTTCTATCAGCTATCTCCCTCTCTCACTCTCTCTCTCTTTTTTTTTAGTACTTACTTATTTGGCCACGCCAACTCTTAGTTGCAGCATGTGGGCTCTAGTTCCCTGACCAAGGATCAAACCCGAGCCCCCTGCATTGGGAAAGCAGAGTCTTAGCCACTGGATCACCCTGGAAGTACCTCTCTCTTTTGTATCCTAGAGTTTTTAATCTGTTTCTATGAGAACTGAAAAAGAGTAACAGAATTTTGGTTTTCACTTAATAACTCAAGAAGTTGAACTGGAAGGCTAAAAGTACATTTCTGGTTCTGTGAATTATCTGCTCTTGACCATTTTTGTTTCTATTTTCCTTTTTTAATCTCTATTATGTAACAATGTTGATTGTAGAAAATCAGTAAAAATGAAAAAGTTAAGCAGTAGAAAATAATGGAAGTTGCCTAAAATCACCCAATGCTGAAATTTTCCCATCCTCTTCTGCCTCTTTTTCCTTCATCTCTGCCTTCTTTTTTTTTCCCTGCATCTTTTTAGTAATATTAATATTGAGGATAGTAGACAGGTGCACAGGAATGTAAGTACTGCCTTTTCTTCCCAAACATCACATGATCCCCTTGAAATATCACTGGTATAGCTAAGGCCATTCTGTTTTGAACCTTCCCCTGTCCAATTTTATGCAGAACTAGAGTAAGGTGAATGTGACAAACCAATGCAAAAAAAAAAAAAATCATGATGAGAAAAATATCAACCTTTTTTAATAAAAAGAAAATCAGCATTACTGATTTTTTCTTTAGCTTCCAATTTGGCTTAGCATGGGACTGATCTTTCTTTATTTCAAACGTTGATATTTTTATTCATTGTGAAATTGTTGCATTAATTTCTATTTTTAAAAAGGCTATATTAAAATATTATCTGGATTACAGGCATCTGGGGCAGTCCTTTAAATGTTATGTCCACACCTGCCTCACCCTCGTCCCCACCCAATTCAGAAACCTCTATAATGAGATCTACAGCTCTGGAGCGCTTGGTCTGAGTTGCCTGCTGATCTCAGAGTCCTCCGTTTTCTGGGATTGTTGTAAAGCATGAAATGAAGAAGACTGCGGAAAGAAGAAAGCAATCCAGAATTCCCTTTGGGTGTTTGGGGTTCTTCCTGTTTGTAACTTGAGGCCCAGTTTTTTTCCCTACTTGAATTAAGTTATCTAATCTTTTTTCCTAGAGGAGAAACTGATGGACCAAAATGGGCACTGAGCAATGTCAGGAATAATCCTGGAAGCAAGCCACGTGTTCCCAACCAATTTGTGGGGATAAACAAGAGGGCTTTCGTGGGACTTCCCTGGTGGTCCAGTGGTTAAGACTCAGTACTTGCACTACCAAGGGCCCAGATCCAATCCTTGGTCAGGGAATTAAGATCTCACAAGACTTGAGGCACAGTTTTAAAAAAAGGCTTCTGTGCCACAATCCAATACCAGTCACTGGGAACCACTTGATGGTCTGCTTTTTTAACCAAAACATTCCTATGGGATAGTCAAATAGCACTGTAACATTTTGGCTCCACTTGTCAAGAAAATAGGTGTCAAGCAAAGATGTTTACAGCATATAGGTCATTCAGTTCAGTTTAGTTCAATCGCTCAGTCGTGTCCGACTCNTAAGACGGCGGGGAAAAGAAGCCGTATTGGTTTGGGCGAAGGGTAGGGATGTTGAGGAGTGTGGGAAGGGTCATGACCACATATAAAACGGTCTTGGTGAGAGGTCTGCTTAATACGTATGGAGAATTCTAGCTCTTCATGTGTACCCAGGATGTCTGAGAACCAGCTGTTGGGGGTAAGAAAAGATGAAACTCAGAAAAACAAACACTAAACACTAGGAACTGAAATGGATAATACACAGAGCCTGTTCTGTCCAGATGCTGATCTAAACTTTGATGCTACAGGACCCAAATGGACACTGGAGGAGCCCTGTGAAAGCCACCCTCTCACACAGCAAGTCCTCAAAAGTCTACATAGATTTCTCCTTCAGTTCAGTTCAGTCGCTCAGTCGTGTCCGACTCTTTGCGACCCCATGAATCGCAGCACGCCAGGCCTCCCTGTCCATCACCAACTCCCGGAGTTCACTCAGACTCACGCCCATCGAGTCAGTGATGCCACCCAGCCATCTCATCCTCTGTCGTCCCCTTCTCCTCCTGCCCCCAATCCCTCCCAGCATCAGAGTCTTTTCCAATGAGTCAACTCTTCCCATGAGGTGGCCAAAGTACTGGAGTTTCAGCCTCAGCATCATTCCTTCTAAAGAAATCCCAGGGCTGATCTCCTTCAGAATGGACTGGTTGGATCTCCTTGCAGTCCAAGGGACTCTCAAGAGTCTTCTCCAACACCACAGTTCAAAAGCATCAATTCTTTGGTGCTCAGCCTTCTTCACAGTCCAACTCTCACATCCATACATGACNCCTCAGCATCATTCCTTCCAAAGAAATCCCAGGGCTGATCTCCTTTAGAATGGACTGGTTGGATCTCCTTGCAGTCCAAGGGACTCTCAAGAGTCTTCTCCAATACCACAGTTCAAAAGCTTCTACATAATGCAATGCACAAATAAAGACATTTTTCAGAGGTACTATTTATTTCTTAAATTTGCATTGCTTGTCACTTTTCCATTCTCTTAAGTTCTTTCTCATCCTGGAAAAATACAAAGGTGAGATTGGACGAGATAATGTGTTATGACTCTACAATATCTTTGGTCCTGATTTGCAAATTTTCCTCAGTATTGCAAGAGGAGAAAGCTGGTCTTCACTGGTAATTGCTTAGTAAATAAAGACTTCGTTCCTGGGTATGAACTCTATTCATGCTAATAAAATTACTCTATTTGGTCAATGAATCAGAATCTTTAAAGTTACAAAGCATTACTATTAATTTTTGCCTCTTCCAACGTTATTTCCATTATAATAGAGTCTAGCATTTCACAAAGAGTTCTACTTCCTGAGTTATACCCTGTCCAACATGCTTCAAATTCTCAGCAGAACAGGTTGTAAGAATAGATCAAGTTCTTCCTAGGTAAAGTGTCCATGAGCATGGCTTCACACAGACAATTTCAATAGTCAGCTATTCTCCAGAAATGTTTAAATCTCCCCTGTTGCCCCCTTTAATGTTTCAGGGCCTCACACCTAAACTGGTCTTCCAGCCTTTTAACCTTTTCCCCTTAGAGCCAATCTATACATTGCAGCAAAGTTATAAGCAAATAGCTGATCATGGAATCTTCCCACTTAAACAAAATGACTACCTGTTATCTACTGAGCAACCATTTATCAAAGATCTGCTTACCTCCCCCAAATCACCCAGGCTTTTATTTCTTTGGTGTCATTAAGCAAAGAAATAAACTCTTACTCCAAACCCAGCTCAGAAATCTTTGTGCTTTTATTTTCATTATTTATTCAGCCAAAAATTTTTAGTTCCTATTATTTACATTCACACATTTATTCATTCAGTGAATATTCATTCAATGCCCCTTTGTGCCAGGCACTATTGAAAACATTAGGGATATATAAGAGAACAAACCAGTTTCATAGGGTTTAGATTTTAGATTCTACTGGGGATAGTAAGAAAATAAGTGAAATATATGTGAAGTACATAATATAAGGTAATAAGTACTGTAGATGAAAGACAAAGAAAGGGGATAGAGTGTACCAGAAATTGTACAAGGGTTGGCTGAATTGTAAGTAACACANTTTTAGATTCTACTGGGGATAGTAAGAAAATAAGTGAAATATATGTGAAGTACATAATATAAGGTAATAAGTACTGTAGATGAAAGACAAAGAAAGGGGATAGAGTGTACCAGAAATTGTACAAGGGTTGGCTGAATTGTAAGTAACACAGTTAGGATAGACTACTCAAGAAGCTAACATTTCAGCAAATGCTTTCAGGGTCTGGGCCTGAGAAGGTGAAGCTAAATGTGGGTCTTTAGGTGAAAGGCTTCTGGGGCAGAAGGAAGAGCCAGTGCAGAAGTGTTTGGGTGGGAGAAGGCCTCATATNATCAGCTCACATCACCTGTAAAACTGTCCCAGGGAACCGAGTGAGAGCTTCTAGGACTCTGAGTTCGGAACAGAAGCAAGTGAACCATGACCGTGTGGCTGGGGCACTGACCTGTCTGTGTTTCGGGAATCCACGGAGATGGACACATCGTTGCATCCTGTGTTGGCACTGCCTTGTCTTCAGGGTGCAGGGGAACAGCATCACATCTTCTGGCAAGGGCCCTCACTCTGCCTGATGAACTCCATGAGTAGACATGCCTGTGCTATGGAGGGGAAGGGAACAAAGACAGGGATAGCCCAGAGTGCCTTGCCCCCAGCCCCTAGCCCCTACCTCACAAGATGACAGATGCCTGGCTCATGCCTGGGAGAGGTCAGCAGCTGCCGCTTCTCCAGGATCCCCCTCCACTTCATTCCTGCCTAAAAGTGGGCCTTGGCACCCAGAAGAAACCATATAGAGACTTCCCTGGTGGTCCAACAGCCAAGACTAAGCTAAGTTCTTCCAATATAGGGGGTACAGGTTCAATCCCTGGTTGGAGAATTAAGGTCCTACGTGCTGAGTGTAGCCCCACAAAAAATCTCTATGTCTGTGGTGATAGTTACACAACTCTGTAAATATACCAAAGTCACTGAATTGTGCAAGTAAATCAAGAGAATTATAACTCAATTTAAAAATACATTAAAAAAAAAAAGAGAGAGAGAGAGGGAACCATACATTTTGGCCCTAGTGTGGCCAGCCAGGACAATTCACTTACTTCCAGCCCTCAGCCTGACCTTCTCCTAGGGCCAGGCAGTAAGGCAGAGAAGACATCTGAGAGTCAGGCTGAAAACCAGGAGCCAGTTGGGATCTAGGCCAGAGGAGCCAAGTGTGTGGAACCCAAGTGACGACTCCTGAGTTCATGACCCAGCTCTGCCACAAGCTGGCTGTGGCCTCGCTGCCTTTCTATAGAATAATGGTGAGACAGCCTCTTTCCCTTGCCTTGTTATGACCCTTCAATGAATTAATATGTTCAAAAAACTTAGAATAGCCTCATGAGTGCCCATGGTGTTGGCTGTCATTTTCATCCAGAGACCTCGGGGAAGATTGTTCCTTAAGCTCTGGTGACCACTGTCCATCTCTGCCCCAACCTGAAGAGCAAATGATATCATGGGAAAGTGCTTCACCCAGGGCCACTTGACCACACAGGAGGGACTCGTGAAGTAACTATGGTATATTTCTGTAGCTTCCCTAAAACAATGGTGTGCCATTTCCCTGCAGTTCTGTGCTCCTGCCTCCTGGTGGAGCCCTCTGTGGGCCCCTCCCTGCTGAAGAACCTGACATTCCTATGTCGGTTTTTGTCTCCAGTTCTTTGGAGCAGGAGCAGAGTGGGCAAGCAAATGGCTGTGGGCAAGCTTCACTCCATATTGTTAGGACTGAGAGTGAAGTCTGGGCCATAGGATGAAAGTGGGTCCCAGTCCTCAGGCAGAGAGCTATTAATATTTGCCTGGCACACTGATAAACATTCCCTATAGCTGAGGCCTATGTCAGAGGTGCTCTAGCGCTTATCATTGGAGGGTTATAAAACAACAATTTCCCCTGCTAACATTTACATTTTACTGCCCTTTGAAATGGGCTTCCCTGGCGGCTCAGACAGTAAGCCACCTGCAGAGCAAGAGACCCAGATTCAATCCCTGGGTTGGGAGATCTCCTAGAGAAGGGAATCCCCACTCCAGTATTCTTGCGTGGAGAATTCCATGGACAGAGGAGCCTGGTGGGCTACAGTTCATGGGATTGCAAAGGGTTGGATACAACTGAGCGACTAACACTTTCACTTCTGGGCTTTCCAGGTAGCACAGGTAGCAAAGAACCTGTCTCATAATGCAGAAGACATAAGAGATGGCAGTCCACCTCAGTATTCTTGCCTGGGAAATTCCATGGACAGAGGAGCCTGTCAGGCTGTCAGGGGAATATTTATCAACTCTGTCCATAGCGTTGCAAAGAGTTGTACACAACTGAAATGACTTAGTACACACGCACCATTTGAAATAACATTTTAGTGAATATCCTTGTCAATAATAATAATAATAATTCTCTGTGTATGCCCCCCCCCCTTTTTTGGCTGTACTGGGTCTTGGTTGCTGTGCGTGTATTTTCTCTAGTTGCAGTGTGTGTGCTTCTGATTGCAGCAACTCCTCTTTTTGCAGAGCACAGGCTCCAGGGCACTTGGGCTTCGGTTGTTGTGGCACGCACAGTCTGTAGTTACAGCATGCAGGCCCTAGAGCACAGGCTCAGTAGTTACAGTACATGGGCTTAGTTGTCTTGAGGCATGTGGAATATATCCAGACCAGAGATTGAACTTATGTCCCCTACATTAACAGACTCAACCACTGGACTACCAGGAAGACCCTTAAGTGTTTCTTAAAATAAGTTTTTAGTAATAGAAGTAATGGGTTAGTGTAATAATTGTAACACATATGGCCACAAATTGGCATTCCTGTTTCCTGAGCCCTTACCAAAAACACATTTCATAGTTTTGAGGTTTTTTTAATTTTATTTTTTGGCCACACCAGGAGGCATGTGGGACCTTAGTTCCCCAACCAGGGATCGAACACACACCCCCTGAACTGGAAGCACATGGAGTCTTAACCACTGGACTGCAAAGGAAGTCCCCAAACACATTTCATAGTCTATATCTCTATATATAACTGCCAGTTTCATAGGTGAAAAATTCTCTCTGAAATATAAAAGTTCCTGTAAAAGTATATTGGTTGGTTATTGCCAGAATACTGTGTACAAATAGCCACAAAGTTTCCATGGTGTAAAAATCTTTGTTCCACGTTTATGCACCCATAGGGTGGCTGGACTTCAGCCAACACGGTATGCTCAGGTCTCCCTGAGTCTCTAATTCTCCTGGGACCAATGACAACCCACCTACATTCTTCTGCTGCAGAAACAGCATATATTCTGTGTGCTGCAGAAACACAGGAGAAAAAGTCTCTACTCACATCATAGCCACAGAGTTTCAAAACAAATCTCTGCCAAGCCCAGTGTCAAGGGACAGGAAGTCCATGCCACTCACCATGATGTCATGGTGGCTGATGGTCCCTACTGCAGGAAAGTGAAGCATCCAGACTAGTAATTCCACCAGAACTGTGAAACTAAACACTACCTTGCATGCTTATTAGTGGTATTCCTTACTTTGGAGTATTACCTATTTGGGAGCGCCTTGGACAAGGGGGCAGGTTTAGATATAATGATCAGCGAAGGTGAGTCATGCAGAAGGAACAGTTTTCAAAGCCAGGAGAACTGCAAGGGGCCAGTGTGAGCAGGGGAGTTCAGGAGCAGGGATGGGGTGGGGGAAAGTTCAAGGTGACATGCTCCAATATATAGGGAGAGTAGATTGGGATCCAGAGCAGCAAAGGGGGATCCCTTCTTAGGCTCCTGCAGTAAACCCTCAACTTTAAGGTTGTGAATAATTTTTTAGGGACAAGGGCTTCAAAGAAGAGCGAAGGTAAGGTAAACTGGAAGGAAGCTTGGAGATGTGAGTGAGAGACGGAAGCTGAAATCGGTATTACCGGTGCTGGGCTTCTTTAGTTCAGCCTCTTAATCACCGTGACTAAGTCCACTTCCCCAAGAAGCTCTTCCTGCCCTTCATGGTCACAGGCAACACCACAGTTCCAGACACCATTTACCCAGAACAAAACTCGCCCAAACCACACACCCGCCCCTCCTCCCCGCCCCCTGTCCCAAATCTCCGGATATGGTCAACACTGAGCCGGGCTGCCCTCTCCCTGACACAAGGATTGGTCCTCAGGAGGCTCCGCGCACTTTGTTCAGAGCACCCCATGAATGTTACTACAGACAAGAAGAGGCCAGAGTACCCGTGAGAAGATGAGGGAACCAGAAGACACGCTAGGTGAATCCAAAATTTTCACTAACCAACAAGGAGGGCTGCGGGAGAGGTGAGGGGCCCTCTGAAGAAACTGTTATAGCCACAGTCTCAGCCGCTCACAGGTCTCCCTGCCTGAGGTTGCTTGCTCTCAGGAAAGTGAGCTTCTCTATACACACTGGCTACCTACTGTCACCATGGGAACACCATGGGCGGGGCTGCGAAGCCGTCAATCTGACGCTCCTGGATCGGAGCCTCGGATTGGTCGGTAGGGTGCGGGGCGGGGCCGGCTGTGGATGAGCTGAGAGCCTGCAGGCGCCGGGTGGGTAGTGCCACAACGGGCTGTGGATTTAAGGCTCAGGTAGAAAGCTCATTTCTGGGGCCTCGCAAAATCATAGAAGGAAATGTTTGCCCCTTCTCATCACTTTAAGGGACCTCCACAGAAACAAAAATATCCTCCTGCTGGCCACTCCTGATGCCCCACACCTCCGCAAAGAAACTTTTTTCTGTAGGACACGTGAAACTGAGAAGCAGAGAGCCAAAAACAACCATGGATATTGTTAATCTTTCAGCCTTCCCCTAAAAGACTAAAAGCTGTTTGCCAGGGTCATTACGGTGCAATGGGTAAAGATAACCATACTTTTCAGAAATTACTGCACATTGGTCCTGAAGTAATTTCTGAAGATCACCATTCAGAGAGTAGGGGCTATGAAGTTTTAGCTTAGGTCCATCTCACAGTGGATCCCTGAGGCCAGCCTATGGTTATTTGCCAGATTGGAGAATTGGAAAAGACATACTCAGCAACTGACAGAATTCTCACATTGGTTCCCTGATCTATGGAGCGAGGGTTATTATCGTAGGAAAGGCCAGGTGGAAGCCACTAGAACAGCCTCTACCAGGAGAACAGTTTAAAAAAAAAAGAAAAGAAACATTATATTCCTGGAGGGATTGCAGAGATTAGTGTCACCATCAAGGATCTGAAGGATACTGGAGTGGCAGTGATTCCCACCCACAAACCCATTCAACTCATTTTTTTGGCATATGTGAAAGACAGGTAAATCTTGGAGAATGACAGTGAACCAGTGTTTTAGGGATATAACAAGGAACACAATTGCAATATTGGTGACAGTGAAGTTTGGGTAAGAAGTATGTGGATCTGCTTCTTTGAATAGGCAAAACAAAAACCAAACCATTTGTGTCTGTGTGAATGCTCACCCAAGTGTGATTGCAGCAGAGGAGAATTTTAATAATCAAGGGGATAGAATGATCCCTTCTGTGGTTACCATTCAGCCTCTTTCCTCAGCCACCTCATCATAACCCAATGGGCTCATGTGCAAAGTGGCCACAGTGTCAAGTTGATTCTGCTGGACAGCTTACATCATGGAAGAAAAATCACTTTGATCTTACTGGAATAGACAGTCTGAGTATGGACTCTCCTTTCTAAGAGGGTTCTTGCTGTGCCATGATGGCAGTTCAAAGATGGCCATGAATTTTTTTGATCTTCTCCCATACTGAAGTGGGGATCTATGTCCCCTCCCCTTAAACCTGGCGGGCTCTTCAGCTGGTTTGACCAACAGGATATAGAAGTGATGCTAGGCCAATTTGGGGCTCAGGATTTTAGAAGCTTCCACTTTATGTCTCTCAGAACACTCAGCCTTGGGGTTCTCAGCTGCCAGGTAAGAATTTCCGCTACCTTTCTAAAGATACCATATTGAGAGCCCATGAAACTGCATAGAGAGAGAACTTGCTGAAACTAGCTTCTGGTCATAACAAAAGCACCAGGCACATGAATGAAGCCATCATGGGCCCCAGATCACCCCAGTCACTAGCTGAAAACTGAGTAACCCCAGTGCACACACTCATGGAGCAAGAAAAGTGGCCACCCTGGGAATTCCCTGGTGGTCCACTGGTTAGGACTCAGCACTTTCACTGCCCNTCCTTGAAGGTCAAGAGTCAGGGGACAATGTCAGGTCATGATGAGTCTTACTTTCCCCAGATGCCTTCACATCAAGATCCACCTTGGCTGAGGGGGTGCATGCACAGAGAAGGGGAGGGTCCTGAGATTAACTAGTCAGGGCGAGCAAAACGAGATGATTGGCCTGAAGGAAGACAAAGACTTGAAAACTTCTCTCTTATAAAGAACTTAAACTTCCCGAAGGTGCAACTCTCTCTCTGAGTTTGCCCATGCATTGTTGCACATGTGGTTTTCTTTTCCAATAAACTTACTTTTCTCTTTACTTTCTGCCTCCGTGCCTGAATTCTTTCTTGACAAGGCAGGCAAGAACTAGGGGTCTAGGCCCTAGTCACTGGTCCTGTGGTCTAGTTTTGTAAAAGCCTTTTAGTTCCCAGGCTGGGAACTAAGATTTTGCTCCCTGCTACTGGTCATGCTGCTTGCCACAAGCTGCCACTTACTGCTGTGTGTATCTGAAATTAAGCTGTGTGGCCCTGGCCGTGGCCCAGGGCTCTCAGTGCCTCCACTGATCAGTGTATTAATGTTAATCACTTCAGTCATACCTGACTCTTTGCAACCCCATGGACTGTAGCCCGCCAGGCTCCTCTGTTGCTGGAATTCTCCAGGGAAGAACACTGGAATGGGTTGCCATGCCCTCCACCAGGGGATCTTCCTTACCCAGGGATTGAACCCATGTTTCCTGCGGCTCCTGCATTGTAGGCGGGTTCTTTACTGTCTGAGCAAAGGTACAAAAATAGCTCCTGCTAGGGACTTCCTCGGTGGTTCAGTGGCTAAGACTCTGCATTGTAAATGCAGGGAAACCAGGTTCAATCCCTAGTCAAAGAACCTGAATATTCACTGGAAGGACTGATGCTGAAGCTGAAGCTCCAATACTTTGGCCACCTGATAGGAAGAGCGGACTCATTGTAAAAGCCCCTGATGCTGGGAAAGATTGAGGGCAGGAGGAGAAGGGGACAACACAGGATGAGATGGTTGGATGGCATCACCAGCTCAATGGACATGAATTTGAGTAAGCTCTGGGTGACAGTGAAAGACAGGGAAGTCTGGTGTACTGCAGTTCATGGGGCTGCAAAGAATTGGACACAACTTAGCGACTGAACAACAAGGAACTAAATCCCACATGCTGCAATTAAGAGTTTGCATGCCTCAACTAAGACCCAAGACAAATAAATACTAAAAAAAAAAAAAAGATCCTGCTGTATTTTCTCAGGGAAGGAGCCACCAGAAATTCTAGGACTGAACCAAAGTCAGGCCATCAGAGGCCCAGCAATGAAGTTGTCAGGCAGGAGAAAAGTCCTCCAGAAAAACACTCACGTATTGAGTGCCAGCTGCCAGGCACTGCCACCTCAGCTCATCCTAAGGGGGGTGATGTGCCCTCATCTCCCTCTCTCAGGAAAGGAATCTCCTCCCAGGGGACGTAACGGGCTCAAAACAATGCAGCTTAGAAGCGCTTGGGTCAGGACCTGAACCTGAGTTGGCACGTGAACCCATGACCCTAGATGCCAAGCCACTCTGCCCATTGTGAGGCTTCAGGAGGCCAAGAACGAAGAAGGCCAGGACTTCCCTGGCAGTCCAGTGGTTAGGACTCCAACCTTCTACTGCAGGGGCCCCAAGTTTGATCCCTGGTCAGAGAACAAATCCTGCAAACTTCATTGTGCAGCCGAAAAAAAAAAAAGAGATGAAAGGGCCAGGAACAGCCTTAACAAAGTGGCTCCCAGGAACACTGGGGCTGGAGGAGGACAGAAAGGGAGTGGTGTGGTGGGAACAGACATGCCTAGGACATTTTTCAGAAAGAGAAGAAGAATCCTAGTAGCAGCTTGAGTGCCTGGCAATGTCTAATAGACTGTTACAGGATCTGGGAGAGAGGCCATGCTGCAGAGGCCAGTGCAGGCTGGAGGGAAGGAGGGGGCAATGAACTCTGCAAAGACCTGTGTGTGGGACTTCCCTGGTGGCCCACTGGATAAGAATCTGCCTGGCAATGCAGGGAACATGGATTTTATCCCTGGTCCAAGAAGAAAAATTTGGAATCATGATCTTTCAGTGAGGAAGGATAAAGACCCCCAGGTACTGGATGTTTTAGAGAAGAATTCCAAAGACTGATCCCTGGGCATTTCAACTTTAAAAGGTCAGGATGGTGAACAGCAACCAGCAAAGGAGTCCAAGAAGGGCCAGCCAGTCGGGTAAGAAAACCATGGGACAGTGGTGCTGGAAGCCAAGGAAAAAACTGAATACTTCAAAGAGAAAGAAATTATCCTCCATGAAATATCTGCTAGGTCAAGAAAGACCGGTGGGGTCATGCTTTCCTACTGATGGGAATGTTTCAGTGGAGGAGGACAGAAGAAGTGCAGGAGTGGAGGAACATGTCCTTGAGCAAGGAGAGGCAATGAGGTCACTTGGAGGAGCAGAAGAGTTCACCCTGGAGGGCAGCCCAGAGGTTCCCTCCTGACTGCTTCTGTCAAGTTAGTCAAAATGAAACCAAGTTTTCACGGAGAGTCAGGGCAAGGAGGATGTCTTGGGAGAGTGAATTGGCCAGAAGCAGAAATGGCAACCCTCTCCAGTATTCTTGCCTGAAAAATTCCATGGCCAGGGGAGTCTGGAGGGCTTGGCGGGCTAGTCCATGGGGTCTGGAAGACTTGGACACGACTGAACACCTAACACACATGGAGTAGGAACATGAAAGGCAGTGCCAAGGTCAGTTCCAAGCTCAGAGTCATGTTTAAATCATCAGGGTGGTTGTGGGGGTCCCTCTCCCTGGGCTATTAATCCATTGACAGGCGTGGAATACTAGGGGGCAGAACGTAATGAACAAAGACCCAGAGAAGGAAGGAGGCCAAGGTGAATGCAGGCAGTGACATCAATGAAGGACCAGGGTGTACTGATCTGAGCTCTAAACTCTGCTCTGGGACCCAGGACCCTCAAGGCCCCCTCCCCATATCCCTCCATTTCCATCTAGGCTCTTAGCCCCACCCTGTCCTCCCAGTGCCTGCTGCCCTGGGCACCAGACCTCATCTCACCTCCAATTCCATCTCCCTGGGTTGAGAGATGAAAAGGGTAGCCAGATGAAAGCTGAGGTTTTTTTACCATCACCAAGGAGACCATAGTGGTCTGCTGTATATGGGTGAGGCTTAGGGGCTGAGGTCCCTGGGAGAGAGGTAGGCTCTGGGGCTCCACTACCCTCAAGGACCTCCCCCCGTCCCTGTGCTGCAAGTCCTATAACAAACTGGATTCTGCCAATGACTCAACTGGGCTTAGAAACATTCCTGCTCAGAGCCTCCAGATAAGAAATCAGCTGGCCCACACCTTGACTTGGCCCCTGGGGCCCTGCCAGAGAATGCTGCCTGGCACACCTGGACTCCTGACCCCCATAACTGTGAGGTGAAAACAGGCATGCAGGATCTTTAGTTGCAGCATGTGGGATCTAGTTCCATAAGCAGGGATCTAACCCAGGCTCCCTGCACTGGAAGTGCGGAGTCTTAGCCACTGGACTGCCAGGGAAGTCCTGAGATGGTTATTGACCTGTTCCCCATGAACTCTCATTTCTGTTGGTCTACCTCACCCTGAATTCCTGTTCATGCTAGAACAAGCTGAATGTGGACTGGGGAGGTGAAGGGCAGGGCCAAAGTTTCTTCCGGAGTCTTTCAGTCCTTGACCATTTTCAGCTGGAAATAATCCACATACCAGAGAGATGTTTTGGAGTGGTGAATTATGTTCCCCTACAGCCCACCAGATGATGTGTGACCTTTGTAACCTGCCCTAGGACACCACTCCTGCTCCCACCATGAGAGAAAACCTTCCCAAAGAAAAGGATAGGGCAGTGAAAAGTGAGAAGTACAGGTAAACTTTGGAAGGGGGTGTTAGTCGAGTGCATGTGGTGTCCTTGGAGCTGCCATGAGCCATGTGGATGATACGCTGGCCTGCTGAGCTGCTGCCACCAAAGGCCACATCATCTAAGAGTCTATCCTGCATGAGAAGGGCAGAGAGGACAGGGACCTTTGGTAAGAACGTGGAACACAATGGGGACATGCATACATAAGTGCTAAACAAAGATGTGATATATGATGATAATTTAGGCTGCATTGGGAGTGCGGAGTCTTAGCCACTGGACCTCCAGGGCATTGAAGGCCCCAAAGACTCAGGTTCATAATGATCAACAACAACAGCCTGGACGGAATAGGTCCCCATGAAGAGCACTGGAAATGCACACACATGTCAGCAATATGAAGCATGCAGTATATAAAACATTTCATAAAACAGATAAAGAATCTGCCGTCTATACAAGAATGTATTACATCTATTTCCCTATGGACAGAAATGAAGACTACTTTAATAAAAATAAGGTGTTTAGACAAATATAGTGGTTACATAAATATTTTTAAAAATGAAGAAAAAGTATAGAATAGTGCTTAAATTAATTCTAAGTGGAGAAATGGTATACATATGCATAGTACATGCGTGCTCAGTCACTCAGTCGTGTTCGACTCTTTGCAACCCCATGGACTGTAGCCCACCAGGCTCCTCTGTCTGTGGGATTTCCTAGGCAGTTATACTGATGTGGGTTGCTATTTCCTCCTCCAGGGGATCTTCCCAACCCAGGGGTTGAACCCACATCCCTTATGTCTCCTGCATTGACAGGTGGATTCTTTACCACTGTGCCACCAGAGAAGCCCATGCATAGTAAATATACAGATTTATCTCTGTAGATTGGTAAAGACAGCCATTTGCATATCCAGTAGTTAGATAAATATGTCTAAGTTGACACTATATACACAGGAAGAGATATTTTCACATTTCTTGATAAACAAGATGCATAGAGTGATTCAGTAAACATTTAATCAGATACTTAATGGTTAGTTAAGTGTAGTTGTTAAGGCACCTGAATGTTATGAAGACAAGCTTTTCCCACCGAAAGCTTCAACCAGATCAAGCCAAGGACAGTCGTGTCAAGTCCCGTATCAAGAGTACCACTGGGAGCAGTGACCCATAGGGGAAGAACCAATGCTGAAGCAGTCCTTGACTGCCACCTAGTGGCTATTGGGGGTGGACTCCTCCCTGTCTCTCTAAATGAAAACCAGCTTGGGATATCGCAAAGATACAGAATTAAAGATGCCAACAACTTAAGAGACCCAGAGGGATGAGAGAGAGAGAGAGAGAGACAGAAAGAAAGTCTCAGACAGATTCAGAAAGCAACACCAAGCAACATTCGGAGACACAAACACACAGAAGGCTGCCGGCAGGTGGGAGGACCTGCCAAACAGGAAAATCCCTTTTGTTCCCACGGACTTCCAGGTAGTCCTCTTGCTGCTGCTGCTGCTAAGTCCGACTCTGTGCGACCCCATAGATGGTAGCCCATTGGGCTCCGCCGTCCCTGGGATTCTGCAGGCAAGAACACTGGAGTGGGTTGCCATTTCCTTCTCCAATGCATGATAATGAAGAGTGAAATTGAAGTCGCTCAGTCGAGTCCGACTCTTAGCGACCCCATGGATGCAACCTACCAGGCTCCTCCGTCCATGGGAGTTTCCAGGCAAGAGTACTGGAGTGGGGTGCCACTGCCTTCTCCAGCCCCATCCAAATACACCTTTCAGAAGGTCCTGGCACTCTAATTCCTCCTTCTTTTTGAGACTCATTGGTACAAATTAGCTTATTTCAGGGCTTTCCCTGGGACAAGCTGAGGTGCCGGTGGCAGGTCCAGATTTACAGCTTCTGAAACCCAGCAGCCATCGTCTCTTTGCCTTCTCTTTCTCCTGGTGAGTGTACTTCCCAGGTCTCCTTCATATACATAATGTATATTTTCTTATACATAAAAACCTCTATAGGGACTTCCCTGATGGTCCAGTGGCTAAAGCTCCATGCTCCCAGCACAGTGGGGCTGGGGACCAGGGAACTAATCCCATATGCTACAACTGAAGGTCCCGCATGCCGCAACCAAGACCCAGAACAGCCAAATGAATAAATATTTTTAAAAACTTCAGTAGGGACTTCCCTGGCAGTCCAGTGGTTAAGGATCTGTGCTTCCACTGCAGGGGGCACAGGTTCCATCTTCGGTCAGGAAACTGAGATTCCTCAAGCTGTGTGGTTGGGCCAAAAAGTGGAGGAAAAAAAAAAAAAAATTCTGTAGCACTTTGCCTGGAGAAAACAAAACTGACAATGGGTTTCCTCCCAACTGACTCCGTTTTGCTGAGGCATAAAAAGCTGTGACTTGAGAGGGTCCAGGGATCTCTCCTGGCCTGCTAAAGACCCGTGACTGGCTGATGAAAAACAGGATCTGTTTTAACCCACTCTGGACACCTCGTGGCTTCATCTGCCCTGTGCAGTCTGCTAATTTTTGTGTTGTGTTCCAGGACCACCTCCTTGCTGGCACTTAGCCAGCTCCTGGAGAACGTGGGGTGAGTTAACAGCGGAGGGACTTGAGAAGGTAGGAAATATCAACTCCACCTTCAGTTTTCCTGCATTCTCTTCTCACCTTCCCCAACTAGTCTCACCCTGAGGCCACTGTCTGTGGCCTAGAGGCCTAGATTATGACCTTCTGGATTCTAATTCTTTCTTTTTAATGTTTTTGGCCATGCCACACAGCACACAGAATTTTAATTTCTCAGTCAGGGATGGAACTTGCACCCCCCTGCAATCAAAGTGCGGAGTCTTAACCACAGGACTGCCAGGGATGTCCCCTGGATTCTAATTCTGATCCTACCACTTACCATCTGGCTCTCCTTGCTTCCACTTCTCCAAATATAAGACAGAATACTAATAGGGTCCACTTCATAACATTGTCGTGAGGATTCAGTTAATACTACAAAGTGTGGCACTGAACAGAGCTAAAACTTGGGACTTTGGAGTCGGTCTGGCCTTGGAGAATTCATTTAATCCTTCCAAACTTCCATTTCTCATCTGTAAAATGGGCACACATTTTGCAATATTAACCCTGGAAGTCTACTGATTAAGACTCAGTGCTTTCACTGCCTTGGGCCCAGGTTCAATCCCTAGTCCAAGAAATAAGATCCCACAGCCATGCAATTAAAAAAAAAAAAAAAAAAAGGCAGTTGTTCTGTTATTCTAAATACATATGAACTTTCGCACAAACATATTATGTTCATACTTTGTGTTCTTTTTCTTAGAACTTTCAGCACTGAGCCGGTTTCAGCTCCCTCCCAAGATCTACCCTTGCCTCTCTTCTGGGGCTGGTATGTTTGTGCTCTGAAGGCCTTACATGGGGCATTGCTGCAGGGCACCACGTTTGCACTATTCCAGTTTTCAAAAGCAATGCCTCTTGTTTCCCAAGGCAGATATGCCAATTTAGAAATCATACAGATCCTGTGCACCCCACTCTGCCCAAGCTTAGGAGCTTTGAAGGTCTTAGTCACCATGGATGAAAAAGTAGAATACAGCAAACTCCACCCAGTTCTAGTGGCAAAACTGGTTCTCCAAGTGCTGCATGCAATGAAAGCGCGGAGCAGGGAACAGGGATGGCTTCAGACCCTCACCATGGAAAATGCCACTGTTGATCATTAGAAGTTAATATATTAATATTTTACTAGTTTATTAAGAACTTAAAGACTTTATCCATGAAACTACAAGACTTTCTACATGACAGGAGGAAAAAGTGCTACACAACTTTTAAAATATGATTTCCCATTGTTTACTAATCTTCAACTTCAATAGTCACTTTAATTTGGTAAACATTTCTGGGAGGAACTTGTCACCCTGTTATGTAGTCTGGTTGGAGTAGAACTCTTTGTTTATTGGTAACACTGCCTAACATATAACTGCAAAACATTAGGGGACTTTTAGATGAGCTGCTGTAGTGGAGACAACAGACTTTGTCAAGCTTTGATTGCTTTTGAATCCAGATTTCAGGTGGCCACAAATTCAATGCATTCTTTATCCTCCAGGCAAGGTTCTAGAAACTACTGACATTCATAGTCATATTCAGTGCTAACAAACAGTTAAGACCCCTTCTCCAAGCCTACTGTCTTTGGTCTGTTGAGCTACTGTTTTCAGCTTTTCAACTGTAACATTCAATGCCGGTAAAAACATTCTTTTATTCTATTATTGCCAAATAAGTAAGTACTGCTCTTTATCAGACACTTAATCTTATTATAACTAACTTATACAAAGATGTGGATAAACAAGTTTGAAGGAGAGACATTTCTTGGAATGAGAGCAATTTGATCTAGATAAGAGACCCTTTTCAAAAATTATGCTCTAATCTGAAATCTGGGTATTTGACTCCATTGGCTCAGTTTAACAAGGGTGAAATGGGCCAAGGGAAATTTATGACTATGTCAACACAAATATTTTTAAACCTGTATTTCCAACACTGGCCAACTTTAACCTTCTAAGAAGGCAGTCTCTTTCCTCCATCACTATATAACTCAGCTGCTTTATGTGTCTTCACTATACTCATCAATGTCAATCAATACTTGAAATATTATACCAGCTTTTTTCTCTTTCCTACTCATCCTCATGATGTCAGCTGTTCAAGGCAGAAGCTTTGCATTACCCAGTTGGCACCTTCAGTTCCTGGAAAAAGTGCCAGAACAGTAGTAAAAGTCAAGACAGACATTGAATCAGTGAATACATATCAAGTACTTATATTAGAATGAAAATACTTTTAAAGATTGAAGATCAAATTATAGCATTAAATTTTAAAAAAATCGTAGGGACTTCCCTGGTTATCCAGTGTGGTTAAGACAACCCTTCCAATGCAAGGGACACTGGATCAATTCACTGGTTGGGGAACTAAGATCCCACATGCTGTGTAGTGAGGCCAAAAATAAATACACAAATAAGTACATACTTCAATTTTTTTTAAAAAGCACAGTACACATAGTACATGTATGTACATGCATACTAAGTTGCTTCAGTCATGTCTAAACTCTTTGCGAACCTATGGACTATAGCTCAGCAGACTCTGTCCATGGGATTCTCCAGGCAAAAATACTGGAGTGGTTGCCATGCCCTCCTCCAGGGGATTTTCCCAATCCAGGGATCTAACCCACATCTCCTGCACTGGCAGGCGGACTCTTTACCACTAGTAACACCTGGGAAGCCCAGTACAGATATAGCAATACCAACTTTCCCACAATTGGCATGTTAGTGAAAATACACGTTTATGGACACAAAATATCTAAACAGGCATCAGCCTAAAATTCACATATGCATGCACACCAAAGAGAAATACACACACTCTCACACACACACACACACACACACACACANGGCCACCTTATACGAAGAGTTGACTCATTGGAAAAGACTCTGATGCTAGGAGGGATTGGGGGCAGGAGGAGAAGGGGACGACCGAGGATGAGATGGCTGGATGGCATCACGGACTTGATGCATGAGTCTGAGTGAACTCTGGGAGATGGTGATGGACAGGGAGGCCTGGAGTGCTGCAATTCATGGGGTAGCAAAGAGCAACTGAACTGAACTGAACTGAACTGAACTGGGAGATCTTAGTTCCCAGGATTGAACCTGGGCCCCTCGCATTGGGAATCTTAGCCAGTGGACCACCAGGAAAGTGCCTCAAGACAATTCTTAATGATATTCAAAGCTTGTAAAGTTTTCTACATTGGCCTTCGTGATCACTTATAAGCACTGAGTCTAATATATCTAAGAAGCTAAATTCATTAGCTTGGGAACTGATTTATGGTGCTTCCAGTGTGGAAAGCACTGTTGCCAGGCACTGAGTGTGTGGCCAAGCTCTGGGGCCTCTCGGAGGGGACAGAAGCAACACTCAGTCTTAATGCATCTACACCGAACTCTGGCAAAAGGGAGATGAGGTGGTAACTCACTGTGTGCTCACAGAAGTTACACACAAGTAGCTGGGCTCCTTCTCCCTGGTTCTGTCCTGGGCTCAACCTGCCCTCTACCTTCAACCAGTGGCAATAACACCTGACACAGGTGAAGTTTTCCTTCTACCTGTTTAAAGGTGATAATATCTCATGGTGATAGGGATGAGAATGGAGGATCCTTCAAGTGGGCAGCAGCTTCAGGATGGAGTAAAAGTGCTATAACTTTCTGGAGAAGTGGATCTGAGGTCGTTTTCATACTTCCTGGAGATCTTTCCAAGCACTTGGGACTTAAACAGTCCTCTTCCTACAAATGCTTGCTTTCTTGCTGTTTATTTCTCACATGTAGAGTGGGAAAACTTGAGCTGAGTTTCCACTCTGCTACCATGGCATACAATGTGACCTTGAGCAAGACTTTTGTCTTCTCTGGAGCATAGTTTCTCTCATGCTGCAGGGCTCACTGTGTGTATACAAAGGGCATTCCCAGTTACACAAATAGCTCCTGTGAACTGAGCAGCATAATCAGATGTCATCATCACAGCACATACTCAGAGTCAGCTCAGTCATAGTTCCCACTTCATGGATGAGCAAACAGGCTGGAAGAGGTAAGCTGTTCAAGTGCACACAGCAAGTAACTAACAGAGCCTAGGGTTGACTTCAAGGTATGCACTATTAATGGTTTTTCTGAATCTTGAGTTTCACAGACTCTCCTTACATAGCGCCTGGGAGGCATTCATTCCACAAATACAAATTGAGGACCAGCCATGGGTCAGCCTCTTGTCCCTGCAACGCCTCCACCCCAAACCTCAGGTAAATCCTGTTATTACTGCAGTTTACAGGAGAGGGAACTGAGGCTTGGAATGAAGGAGCTGATTGAGATCATTCAGTGAGCTACTGGCAAGCTGGGGCCAGCTCCTTCTGGCCCCAGAGGCCCTGATTTAAACTCTGTACAAACTGAATCAAGAATAGGAAGCACCATGGAAGGTTTGCGTGAGGAGGTGCCACATGTTTGCATTAGGAATGTCCTCTCTGAATCCTTCCCACCCCTGTCTTTCAGGGCTCTGTCCTACCCTCTGTCCTGCCCTTTCCCTTAGCACCATGATCCACTGATAGCTTCCTGTCCTCAATGACTCAACAATTCAATCAAAATCTATCAGTATCCATGACTGGGCATTGGGAGGGAATAGGGAGGCAACAGTCCTGTTTTAGTTGGTCACCATGCACTGGAGAAGAGGGTGAAGAGAGAGGAATTAGGGAGGGGAGACAGGATAATAGACAGGCCTGGAGTCATCCAAGGTCAAGAGCACAGGTAGAAGGCATGTGGGGGGTGAGGGACAGGAAGAGAATTTGGCCAGGCATGGGGTCCACAGAGGGAGGTGGCCCACTCCTCATCTTGGGGCTGGTGGTCCTCCTCCTGCCCCCCACCTGGCCCCACCACGCTATATTACACCCCTGCCCCCAGGCAGTAGGCAGGAACTGAGGACCTGGGGGGTGGTTCTGATTCCAGCTTCTGTCCCCCTCCACCCACAGCTAAGTGGTTGTCAGGGCTGGTCAGAGGGTGGGCCATCTTAAGGGGCGCCCATCAGCCCTATTTCTTTGCCTCGATGAAACCAGTCCAAGGAAAAGCAATGAGCCCATTGAGCAAATGGAGCCTCAAGGGCAGACCCTGACTCTTCATTGACACCATGTTTCTGGGACACTCCCCTACAGAAATCCTGGAACCCCTACTTTTGGTATAAGTACCCAGAAACATCCTGGTTCCCTCCAGCACCTTTCTGGACCTCTCTTTTAGGGTTCAGGTGAGCTAAAGAAGCAGAAAGCCCACCTTCTCCTCATGAGAAGGGTCTGGGACCCAGCCCGCTCCCCACCATTGCCTTAGAGTCTGAGCGGGCCTGGGTCTCTCACTCAGCCGTCCGCCGGGTGTGGCAGTCTCCTTTAAGAGCACACTGGGGAGAGGGAGCTGCAGGAATCCTTCCAGATTCTCAAGGAATCTGACCAGTTCCTTCTGCTTGATAGTATTGTTGCCCTGGGCAGGCGGGGCCGCGGGCTTAAAAAACCGGAACCCACCTGGGCTGGACACAGCCCTAGAAGCCTCCTCAGATCAGCTCTCTGCACCCAGCCGGCTCTCAGGTGAGCTCAGGAGAAGCCTCTCAGGTGAGCAGGTTTCTGCTAGGACTTCAGGACTCCTAGGCAGAAGGGTGGAGGTGGAGGGGTGGTCTGGGGTACCAGTCTGAGGAAGGGTATGGTAGCTGCCTAGGTATTCCCAGTAATAGATGTGTTTTGGGGTTTGGAGGACTAGAAGCTGCCTGCCCTGTGAGCACCGTCACGCAGAAGGTGGATTGCGGGCTGGAGGAAACAGGAAGCAGTCTCTGACTAAAGAATAATGGGGAGTTGCACCCCTCGTGATCCAGGAGTTCCAGGGTGATAGAAGGGGCAGGGAGAAACACAGGCCAATGGAGGACCCGGTTTACAAATTGCTCAAAGCCAAAAGACCCCCATGTTCTAAAGGAGCAGATTAATAGTCCTGACTTCCTACTGCAAAAGGATCCATGTACTTGTGTATTTACTTACTGTAACATGTTTCAGTACTTATTATGTGCTTGGCACTATTCTTAGGCTCAACATATAGTTCAGTTCAGTTCAGATCAGTCACTCAGTCGTGTCCGACTCATTCAATTCAAACACAACCTTAGGAGGTTGTTCTTATAATTATCCTCATTTTTACAGGGCACTGAAGCACAGACAGGTTAAGTAACCTAGCTGAGTCACACAGCTATTAAGTGCTGAGAGAGAAATTCTCTGGCTAGCTGGGCCCAACACGTAATAACTGGGGTTGCAATTTGGAACACTGACAATCCCTATGCCTGCCTGAGGCTAATAATAGGCAGAAAGCTGGGAGCGTCTTATCTCAAGGACACAGCCACTCCAGGGACTAATAAATGAAGACAGAAATAGTTCCCACCCTAAGGAGAAAGAAGAGGCCATGTCCCAGCCACCAGGCACTTTTCTGCTAACAGCAGTCTGTACTCTGAGAGTGGAATTTGAGGCTACCTGGAGCACGGTCCTTGGCCGGGGCTGGGGTGGGAGGCATTTGCCTGCACCCAGCATCTGCCCCCAACTCTTCCGCTTCCCCTGTCCCACTGCTCACTCAGAGGAGTTCTGGGCATGCCCTGTGTGTGTGCACTCAGATGTGTCTGACTCTGCGACCACATGGACTGTAGCCTGCCAGGTTCCTCTGTCCATGGGATTTCCCAGGCAAGAATACTGGAGTGGGTTGCCATTTCCTTCTCCAGATCTTCCCAACCAAGGGATCAAATCCACATCTTCTGCATTGGCAGGAGGGTTCTTTACCACTGCACTCCCTGAGAAGTCCGGGCATGCCCTAGCTGGAGGCTGTCTTGGACTTCAGCCTGGTAGTGCCCCAGGCCCAGATCTTTGGAAACAGTACCTCAAGTCCTTTGAGCTGGGGGTCAGGAAGGCAGGCACCAAAGCCTGAGTTAGAGCAGTAGCCCTCCTCCCGAAGGTGTGTCAGACATCTGATTACCAGATTTTAACAAAACCTCATATGGGTTGGCCAGAATGTTTGTTCGAGTTTTTCCATCAGATGATACAGAAAAACCTGAACAAATTCCTTGGGCAACCCAATATGTGCAGGCATCACTCTAAGTATCAGAGGTATTACTATTATTAACTCTAGACAAGGACACTGAAATTAGTAACTTTCTCATGTCTACCCCACAAGCAGCCTTGAGATTTGTCCCACTGGCCTCCGTAAGCGTGGAGCTGATCGGGTCTGTTTGACCCCAGCCTGCTCTCTTCTGCAGACCGGACCTGTGTGCCGCTGTGTCATGGACGGAGTGACCCGGGCCCTTCTCCTCCTGTTGGCCGGTGAGTCCTCCCAGAGGCGACCCTGCTGCCACTCACTCACCTACCAAGGCTGTGAAAACCAGGACAGCATCTCATAAAGGGCACCTGATGTTGAATAAATGGGTTTTCATTTAGACTGCTAACTTAAAGATAGACATAAAGGAAGTATTGAGTTGGCCAAAAGGTTTGTTCAGGTTTTCCGTAGCTCTTATAACCTGAACGAACTTTTTGGCCAACCTGATCACAGTAAGGTAGACGTTCCCAACATTATCCTGAATCATGGAACTTTGGGAAACTGTAATCACCTGTTGGCAAGAAGAGACCAGTGTTTCCTACTTCTTTAGGAGGCAGACCATTAGCCAGGATCTGGGTAGGAAGCTTTTCAGGAGAGGGTAAAGATACTAATACACCATCCCATTTTGAGTGTAAGAAAGAATAACGAGAAGCCTGAGAAATAGCAGGAAGGGCTGGGATGGGGGAGTGGGGCACAAAGGCCAAAAAATAGGAGACAAAATCCTAGGTCTGTTTGGGTTGGGGAAGGTATGAGGAGGGGAACCAGTGACCTCAGGGTCCCCCCCCCCCCACCCTCTGCTCTGGTGCCCCAAGCAAGGCTGGTTGATCTTTTGCCTCTGGGCTGGTGTCCTGCCTGCTGATTCATTCTGAGACCAGTATCATGAATTAACACACAGTCTCTCTGCTTCTCTTACCCAGGACTGCCTGTCTTTGAAGCCAATGACGGGATTGGTGAGTGAGGCCCTAAACTGCTCTGGCTGGTCCTGCCCTCACGTTTTCGCTCTAAGACCTCACATCTTGCCTCCTGGTTCTGGTTAATTTTTTTTTTCTTCCTTTCCTGCAGATAAAGACAGTCCCTTCTACTATGGTAAGAGCTGATATCCCTTGCCCCTGACCCCTACCCTTGCCTATGCTAGGCCCTTTGCTAGAGTTGGTAAGGGGTAATGTGGAGCCCAGTGTAGACAGAGGGAGGCTTGAGGGAGTGGGCAAGGAGGGGCAGAATGAGGATGAGACTGGGAATTAAAGAATCAGCATGGTGGATCAAAAGAACGACAAGCCAACATGTAACGTTGTCTTTGGGAGAATTTCCCTCCAGCAAGAAGGTAAGGGGCCTGCAGAATGTTTAGGAAGACTCCTGGGAAAGTGGCTGGAGGCAGCTGGCTGATCTTCTTTCTTCCATTCACTCTTCTTTTGCCTTCCCCAGAACCAGCTCCTTGCTGCCCTACAACCCCCGCAAGGAGGTATCCTCTCCTTCTGCCTGCCACTGTCCTCCACACACCCTCATCTTCCCTGGGTCTCAGCTCAGATGCCACCATTCTCAAGGAAAGCCTTCCTTGATTATTCTTTAAAGCCTCTTCTTTTTCTGTGCATTTCTGCTTGATTTTTCTTCCTAGTACTTGTTCCCACCAGATATGACATGACTTATTTATGAGTTTGTCCTGCTTGTTGCCTGGAATATAAGTGTCTCTGTATAAGCAGGTGTGCTAACTATCTGTTGAATGAGTGGGGTGGAGCCAGGCTGATGCCAGACCACTCTCCATTCCTCTAGACTGGGAAGGCCTGCAGCTGGGTGGGATGATCTGTGCGGGCCTCATGTGCATCGCTGGAATCTTGTTCGCCCTGAGTGAGCAGTGGGACTGGCAGGGTCAGGTGGAGGTGGGGAGCGGGTGGGAGGAGGGTGGCCCAGGCTTTCTGGGCTCTTTGCACTGGCTGTGTCTTCCTTCACAGGTGGCAAATGCAAATGCAAGAACAAGCAGAAGCACGGGTGAGACAGGCCCTACTGTGTGTCCTTTGAGCTGAGCAGAGCAATTTGGGCATAATGTCCTACAATTTGGGAAAGGAAGACAGAGTCCTGGCTGTCCCTGGGTTTGCAGTAGAATTTCTTATTCACAGATAATCAGCCCTAAGGGGGCCTCTGTCAGAGAAACCTCTGACCCTTCGTACTGTTTAAACTGGTACCGGGAATCTTGGTGGGGGAAAAGGACAGAAAGTTCGAAGATGCTAATCTGATATGTTCCTTTCGCAGCTCCTTATCTGAGAAAGCTGTTCCACTCCTCACTCCAGGTGAGATGGACTTCTTTGAGAGCCTTCCTGGCACTCAGGCAGTAGAGCCATATAATTTGAGGATTAATACATGTTGTGCTATGTGTAAGGCAGGACTGTCCTGAACCAGTCAGCCTTGGGGACGCCTGAGGCTGAGGATGTGTATATGGAGTTTGTGAGGACCTGACTCTGCATTCTCTCCACAGGCTCTGCCACTACCTGCTGAGAACAGGATTGGTTTCATGACCCTCCCTGCACTGGCTCCCATGCTGTCCCCTTCCCCTTGGGGGCCTTACCCACTCAGGATGGCTTTTCTCTCTGTTGGTGGGCCCTGAGGCTCCCTTCTGATCAAAAGGCTATCCAGAGCTTATTTCTAAATTAAATTTATCTCCCCCTCTGATGGACTTATGACCTTCTGTGGGTCTGGTTGGGGATGGGTAGGTTGGGACGAGACGATAAAATCTTGGTCAGAAAAGTCCAGGCCCCTCAGCTGGGATGGGGTGGGGGATGTCCCATGGATAGCTGATGCATCTTATGGCCACATGTTTGTCTGAAGCCCATTCCCAGCACCCCCTCCCTTTGAGGACCTTCTGATAATTGATCTCCTGCCTCATCCATGCAACACACAAGACACCTCAACATTATATCAAAGAACATTACAATTTCCACACCTTGCCTGAAGACCTTAGAAATCCCTGTGACCCAGATCCCCATGACTTCCTGTAACCTAGAATGATCCCCAGTGGTTTGCCCTCTGCTAAGACCCCAGCTCACCCAGTAAGTGTTCACACAATCCGGGAAATGCAGTTCTTCCTTCACTGACTCAGCCCAGTACAACTATTGTAACCCTTAGAGCAACCCATGGACCCTTCCTCTTACTCCAGGTAATGTCCTGTGCATTTCAGAACCCCAAACCATCCATGCCACTCCGGGTCTCAGTATGTCCAAAGTCCATTCCTGGAATACCGCATTGAGAGGCCCCAGCATGCATGGCATGGGTCTGTGGAAATGGCTCTTCCACCTTGGCAGCCTGTTCGTCTGCAGCCTCACCCCTCTTGCCAACCTCCATACCCTAAGGTGGAAGGAGCTGAGGCCTACCCTGCCTAGCCCCCGCTCCTGGCAGAGACCCTGGAGTGGAGACAGGTCAAGGCAGCAGTGGTCTGCCCTGTCCCTGCCAGGCAGTGGCTCACAACCTGGGTCTGAATCTGAGCTGACAGGGCAGCCACCTGCCTTGATGTTGCTTCAAGCCACCTCTACTGGCAGTGTGGAGTGTATGCTATTGTGTCTGAACTGGACTGTAACCCGCCAGGCTCCTCTGTCCACGGGATTTTTCAGGCAAGAATCTCTGGAGTGAGTTACCATTTCCTCTTCCTGGGGATCTTGCCAACCCAGTGATCCAACCCAAGTCTCTTGCGGCTCTTGCTTTGGCAGGCACTGCACCACCTGGGAAGCCCCTCCTCTACTGGTGTCTTGCTCCAAACCTTCCATCCATTTCCAGGGTGTTGGTGCCAGATCCTCTGGAAAGTATACTGTGTCCAAGACCTGTGGGCTGGGGTTAGGAGGCCAGCACAAGAGATTCTAGAGGCTGAGGAGTCTGCCTTCTGGCCTTCAGCCCTCCCAGGTCCTGAGGTCTAAAAATGAGGATCATAGATCTGTTTAGGGCCCTTGATCAGGATACATAAGCAGGGTGAAGGGATGGTTCGAAGGCTGGCCCAGAGCTACAGCCATTACTCCAAGAACCTGAGTGGAACTCGGAATACGTGGCTGAAATTGGTGCCTTTCACTGTCCAAGGTGAGTAGGGGAGCCCTAGCAGGGTGCTATAGGCGTGGACGGCTATGCCAAGCTCATCACCCACCCAGACAAGATCCTCTTAGGTGTTTAAGGCCCCAGCATTAGGAGTCAGATAGATATCATGAAAAAAGTAAAATGAGTGTGCTGCAGCGGCGCGAGTGCCTGGGCAGCGATGGGTGATGTGGTTAAGTCATGAAGTGACATGACATCCGAGATGAATCCTCAAAGGTGAAAGTGGAGAGGGGCCAGTCGCGCAAACATCTTTCCTGGCAGAAGGAACTTTGGCTTTTTTGAGAACCAGAGGAAAGTCACCGTGACTGGTACATAGGCGAGAACCCCCGCCAAATCCTGAGTAGGAATTATAAAAGACCCGCTGCTGCGCACGCAGCGAGATCAGGAAGAAGGCAGGGCACAGGCGCGCCCAGGGGAGGGCGCAGCCCTGACGCAACACACAGCATCATCTGCCCACAGGCGGTTTCCGGCCCCGCCTTTCTGTCTTGGGGAGGGCGCTGCTCCCTGAACGCCAGAGGCTGCTGATGTGAATAACTGCGCTGGAGAGTAAAATTAGC